>NGKJ01000012.1:92843-121810 GCA_002162495.1 Myriosclerotinia curreyana
GGGAGGGTTTGAAGGAAGAGGATGGTTATTAGGAATGAATAATGATTTGAAAGATATCAGGATGAGAAGGGAAGTGCAATGCGTATAATAAGCATGCGCTCGCGCCCACGCATGTATATATGTATAATATACACATGTACCAAAGCACAACCCCCAAAAAAGAAAACAACATACGACCAACTTCAATGCCATCCACAATCTTACTCGCCACGGCCTTATCCACCGTCTTCGCCGCCTCCTTGACAGTTTGGGCTGCGGATTTTTGGGCCGAGAGGCTGGTGGAGAAGGGGCGGATGGTTCGTGGGTGGAGGGTGCGCGATTGACGGAGGAGTGGGCGGGTGAGGGAGGGCATTTTAAGGGGTTATTTGGTTTGATTTGGTTTGTGGTTTGTGGTTTGTGGTTTGTGGTTTGTGGTTTGTGGTAAGGTCCTAGAAATTGAGAACGGGAATGAGATTAAGAGTGAGAGTTAAGAGTTAAGAGTATTTAATTATTTATTTATTTATATTGACTGGAATTGACTTGAATTGAATTAAAATTGGTATGATACGAATAGGAGCTTGCTTTAGCAGGAAGGAAGGAGCATTACATCATTAAATCCGAGATTCTATATCACCATGACGTCACCTTCGTTCCACCAAAAACATTCCTTAAAGATTTTGTGTGACGTTATTTATATTTGAAGTTTTGGTTTTTGTTGTTCTTGGGTGGGTGATTGGATTGAGGGAGTAGATAAACACTACCTAGGTAGGTAGGTACAGTAGCTCGAATTTGTTAATTGTCATGGTGAAGGATGGAATTCCCATGAATTTGAAGAAGATCTTGAGCAAGGTACATTACATTATTCCGGGTCTGGTGCCGGTGGAAGAGGTACGAGCCGGATCACTTTGAGGGCACTTAAAGGATATGTATAGATGGATAAAACATGCCATAAGAATATCTTGTTCTAGAAGCATCAAATTGAAATATAGCTATTGTTAGTATGCTTGGGGAAACTGAAGGAATGACTTTATCATTGAAAAAAAAAGACAAACCCAATCCCCTAATACCTACTCAGCAATCCAAGCCAAATCCCAAAAACCCTCCCTCTTCTCACACTTCCCCCCTTTAATTTTCACCCCTCCGCTTCAACTATACAGTCCACACTCACACCCGCTTAACCCCGCTCAACCCCGCTCCCCACACCCTTGAACAAAAAAAAGAAAATTCCCGCCACTTCCGCTCCCACCCCAACATCTTACATCTTGATCAACCCTCAACCTCACAATCCAACCAAAAAAAAAAAAGGAAAGAAATTTGGCAAAACTAATGAACAGAGGGGGATTCGAACCCCCGCGGGCTAAGCCCATGAGAATACTAATTGATTGAATCAATTAAGCTGAAGGAGCTTGAGTCACACGCCATAACCACTCGGCCATCTGTCCTTGAAGTCAATGTTTAATGATGAATAATGGGGATTTATTTATATGACTATATATTTATGAACTCATTGAAGGGCTGAGGGAATTTTGGAAAAGTGGTGAAAGCTGGAGTGAATGGTTTGATTGGGTGGGCGTTGTGTGGTGGATGTGGTGGATGCCGATGAAGTGATACGAAACACTATAAAACTAGCAGATTACTTCTCAAGAAATAATTATAGGTCTATGTATTTTATATTGTTTGTTTCCTTTTAATTCAATCGAATTTAACAAGGTCTATGCCGTAAATGTTAATAGATGAAAGTAAAAAATACCTTTCCAGAGATTATTCAAGTTACCGACTGGTATAGAAATCCAAGATGCGGAATAATCTACTCCCCCAACGCATGCATGCTGGAGATATACCCAACGCATATTCAAACATACAATACAGCACGCCCAAAAACGCCCACCTATGCTTTATAAACAATCAACCATCTTTTTTCTCCCAGTACCCCACTCACCATCTTCATCTCAACCTATAATCATGAAAGCTACTCCCCCAAGAAGACCCGCCACCATGAGCGCCGTTATAACTCCCGCTCCGACTTTATCTCCACTGGTGACTGGAGTTACGACCGTTCCATCTTTACTCGGCCCACTTCCACTTCCACTTCCGGCCGCGGCATTACCTACACTGGTTCCACCGGTATTGTTCGTGAGAAGATTTGCCGCTGTTCCTATGAGTGTTGCTTGGATGACGCTTAGTGCGCTCATTTGTTCTCCGACTCCGTATTTACCATCGTAGGTGCTACCTGCGGTCCACTGTTCCCCACAAGCTCTTCCACTACTTCCTCCGTCGCATTGTTCGGCCGCAGCTGTCGCAGATGCATTGATATAGGTCATGATTGTGGATTCGGTGAATGGGGCGACTTTGGTGGTGGCGGCCATCCAGCGAGAAAGGTAGGCTTTGAAGCTTTGCTGGTCGGTATCGCAGCCGGTTGTGGTGGTTTCGCATGCTACTTCATACATCACATTGTCTTTAAAGAAGATGCTACTGGCATTTAATAAACCTGCTACTCGAGTTTCCCAAATTGATGACCCGTTGGTCTATCGAGAATGTGTTAGTGAGACTTTATAGCTTACTTGAAAGGTTATCGGAAAAAGAACGGAGACTAACATAGTTATACATCATGGCCGCCCCAAAGAGATATATACCAGCGTTATACGTCCACTGTATATGATCGATAGAGCTGCAATTATTAGTATCTGATGAACCATCGTATACTGCATAATTGTCACCGATCAACCCAACAGATTCTTCCCAAGTAAAGATTTTCTCGGCCCAGTCGGCATATGAAGAATTACCAGTATACCTTGCCAACCTAGCTCCAAGGTTAAAGAAGCAACCATTCGCAATACTGTTCTTATAATCGTATCCGGAGTTAAATGTGAAGATCTGCCATCTCAATCCACCTCCGCATGTTGAAGTATCCCATCGAGCTGCATAATCGTTGAACACTGCTTGAGCCATTGCCAACCAACCAGGTGTTCCAGAATCCGGATTCTCGAAATTTTCCTCTGCTGCTGTCATAACAGCCATTCCCCAAAAGCCCTGGTCATCATTTCCTTCTGTTTTGGTTTGATTTGTGGGCATGAAGTCGTAATCATCGCCGGCTTGATGTAGTAGTGCTTGTTTTACTTCGGCGTTGTAGGTACTGTCATTCGTATAATACCAATAGTCGATCATTACACCAAACATAGCTCCTGCTTCCCACCAGTAATAGGGATTAGGCAAGTTACCGGGGACATCTCCAGTGTTGTTTCCCGTATAATATTTCATCATGTCGTAGGCGACTTCGGACGCGGCGGTTTTGATACTGTCTGATGATAGCCATCCTATCAGCAATTGTTCGTTGCCTATTAGGAGAAAGTGGATAAATAGGACGTACCATCAGAACTTAAGTCCAGAGTAATTGCACCAACCAAACTACTACATGTTGAACATATCGCAGCAGTATATGCCAAGACTTTGCCTCCACTCGCCCTCATCTTGCTCCTCTATTTTGTAATTCGAACTTGAGTATAATATAGATAGTGTATGTAAGGCGCGCCTTCACTAACAACAGGGAAAGGGAGTTCCGGGGCAATACCTAAATTTGCGTACGATTCTATGATTAAGTATGCCAAAGAACTCAATTAAGAAAAACAGCGCATCCTCTTAGCAACAAGTCGAAAGAAACGCAGACCGGAAGACTCTCCAGAACTTCAAAGAGAGACATACTTCCCTCCTTCACTTACCACCAGCTCCATAATAACAAAAGTCTTTCTCCACTGTTCTAAATTTGACCCAACGGCCCATGGCAAGTCTTCTTTTCTTTACCTTCTTCCCTTTTAATAGAAATTGTGCTTCAGCCACATCCCAGGGGATTTATTTTCGGAATCTTTGTAAATCCACCCGCAGTTTTCCCTTAGAAGAAAAGGAGAAAGGGTTGAAAATAATATCTCTGGCTGAAAGAGTACTAATGTAAATGTTAAAAATGACTGGTTAAATGAATAATGGATACGCATTGGCTTACGTGGTGGATACGTCATCCTTATCCTTGTTTGGCTCGCCCTCATCTCCCAGAGACATTCAAAGTTTCCTCATCTCTCACCATCTTTCAATAATCAAGTACAAAATCTGTCAACCTCAAAACCTGCCACTTTTGATATCGATATCAAACTCTCGAGAAAGAATATCAAAGCGATGATAGAAGCCAAGAAATAAATGTCTTGGATGGCGATGCTTGATCGGTAGGATGGCCCAAGTCGTTGGGGCAAATCCTCCATTCTTCTTATGAAGAGCTTGGAAAAAAAGCTTGTCTTTACAACTACCGAAAAAGGGAGCTGTTGTTGCGGAGATTGGCGTCAAGCATTTGAGTGGACGATGAGATGAGTGGATGAGTGGATGAGTGATAACTCTGATGAGTGGCTGATCAAGAAAAAGGGGCTGAACTGTTCCTGGGTCTGGGTCCAGAAATATCACCCCCATGCCCCATGTTACGGGCATACGGAGTTGAAGTCTTGGACTTGATCCGAAACAAGTTTTGTCAATGAATTCAGGTGACTGACGGTTCATGTGACTAAATGATCATGTGACCAAGTAAGGGACCTTAGTGTCTGTAGGTATTTATTCTACCGCTATGTGATGGTAACGAACCTCTGTTTTACATACCTATCTTGCGAATGGCGACAAGCTCAATTATTTGGTAGTAAGTACTCAAAGTTCACACGGTAAAATCCCTCTTCAGAATGAAATGATGGATAAACTGATGAACAAGACACTGGAGTGATGTTATTGTTGGTGAGAAATGTATAATGATATCCCAAGATGTAGGTACCTACTACTAGGTATCTGTTACTTGGACAGAGCAAAGTTGCTCATTATTGTTGTTTTCTCAGTCAATTCCTTATTTTCTCGTTTTCTCATTTTGCAATAATCACATGATGAGCAACTTCGTCATTTACTCATCGCTCAATTGTTTATACACTTTCCAGTCATAAATATGGAAACCACGATGGCAATGGCACAATCACACAAAAGCCAAGAAGAAGAGTACCTTGGTGGATGCCAGAATTCTAACTCCAACTTCGCAATCATGATTCACAATATATATTTTGAACATCACGTTATAACAACCTTGTTGGGTAGCAAAGATATCATCAAGGTGCTTATATCTTTACAAGGAGTGTAGAGTAGAAATACTTGGTATATTTTCTGCTCCCATTTTTGAATTCTTTGCTTTCCGATCTTTAAACAACACAACCTCCATCTTTATACCTTTCAAAGTAGCAATCATGAAGATTATCGACCCAGTATCCGAAAGAGAGATGGAAAGACTTGGACAACGTTGCCTTCACAGAACTGATGCATTTCTAATGGATGTCAAACTAGATATGGTTTCCAAGTGTCCAAATCAAAGGTTTGACATCATATTGAAGAAACATTGCGGTCATAAGGATTATGATGGTATCATTGAATTGCTCCAGGACTTGGACTTATCTGAGCTCAGATCTTTCTTATGGCAAGGCTTAGCCTGCAGGAACCTATCCGACTATCGTGATTTACACTATCCCCTCATCGAGCCAAAATCCAAAATCCAACTCGAAGTCAGTGATCGAACCTTTCCTTCATTCAAGAGACTACCTACCGAGCTTCGCCTAGATATATGGGAATACCTATTTACAGAAGATCTCCTCCCAAAGGTTCATCATTTGAACAACACCGACCGCAATACCGGAAAGATCACCGATTCAATCACATCACATCTCCCATTTTCAAACATCGTGCAAGTCTGCAAAGAATCCCGACAATGGTATCTCTCTCGAACACAAAATACTTGGGCATTCGGAACCTATATCAACTTTCGCAGCGACATCATCTATCTTACCCAAAAAGTTGAGAAATCCAAGCTCCTTTATGAAACTCTTCTCTCCAACACTTCAATGATGAAAGTTCGAAACTTGGCTTTGCGTCGAACATGCCTTACCGATAACCCTCAGAAGACCTCACCTCATATCGAAGCATTCGCGAAACTACGTCACAAACTTCCCTCCTTAAACAATATCTACGTCGTCATAAATGAAATCCGGGATTCAATAGTTGTCGACAGAGATATTGACATCAAGTTTAAATATCTCTCGGCAAGACAGAAGAGAAAGTGGGTCGACATTGGGTATGCGAGAACATGGTTGAAATGGTTGAATGAGAAAATGATGGAGAGGGATTACAAGAGTGTAGATTATCATTTTGTGATGGTTGGTACTGAGTGTGCGGACCCACTATCTTCGGAGTATGGAGAGGTAACCTTTGAGAGAAAGATTCGTGATGGAACTCTTGAGCTCTTTTGAACAATGGTGACGAACGTCTGTTGCATGGTTTTGAATGCGTGAGTACACATACGATAGTTTAGTCGGAGTGAATACTGGAAATTTTGCGGAAGTTGGGTTGAACTACGGACATGAGTTCTATGGTTTGGGGTCAGCCGCTTCCTTATGGCGCAATATCAGGTGCATTGCTGGATATGGCACGACAAAGGAAGGATTGGATGTAGGTTACGGGATCTAACAGAGATAATAGTGAAATTCCGGGAGACGAGAGAGAAATGACAGGCATGTAAGCCATCAGATGAACAATTCCCGGGAAAGGATGCTTATGGCTGGCATGGTGATGCATTTCATTGAAGGATATCTTACTTGAACGACGCGTGGGGTATTTCCATGAGCAGTCTTTCATATCCATAGATGAGTTTAAACATAAATCTTGGAAAACGTTCATGCGCTCGTGTGAAATTTATGGGTGAAACATCATCCTCTAGTTTGAGTGAAGCTTCAATCTTTAAATCTTGTTGCTCAATATCACGCTTTCTTTTAACCAGCAGTGATACACAGTTACAAGCATCTATTCTCCGAACCCAACCTGTTCCCGTAGTTGAAGTAAAGACAATGTTATATTTAGCATATAGAAACAAGGAGTAGATAGGTTCCTGTAATGATCGCAAGGACAGTCTTTCTTTGCATAAAGCTTTTTTTATTGTTTCATTGCTTGAACATAGAGATAGCTGCGCACATGGTTGATCACTTCCATGTACTCGACAAAGCATAACCTGCATCACCATCACACACATTCACGCTCTCCGATGCTCCTTACAAGCTAACCAGAAATAACCATAAAATATACAAACACCCAAGGCCATTTTCCCCAACAATTGGGAAGACCTTCAGTCCCCTCATATAAAAACATTCATTCAACCTCCAACCATTGCGCAACTTTACTCTTCAAGCATTAAATAGTTTTCGCAGCAAACTTTTACGAAACTCTTTCCAGCGCATTTCATTTAATATTTTCTTGCCAACGATTCCGCATTGTTTTCAATTCCCTTTCGTGCATCGAGCTTCGTATCGAGCTTTGTTGATCTCCGCATCTTCTGCATACTGTATACAGGTTATAATGGCAAAGAAGGGGAGGAATTGGTTTGATCATTGAGTGATGAGGATGGGGATGGATGATGGGTTTCCTTACTCGAGTTATTCATTCCTATTACAGTAGAGGAATAAAGGCTAAGTAAGACTGTGAGATGAAAGGAGAATGAAGATATGAATAATAATAACGAATAGATATTAGTATTACTATAATATATCACCTAATAGTGTATGTATATAGTCCCTTGCTATTTATTATATACTTGATTTTGTTTGTTGAACGATGAATGTGTCCGCAGGTTATTGAATGAATCCTGACAAACAATACATCAATCACTTCACCCGATTATGAATAGATGAAGCCGAATTGGGCAGTAGGGTATTACTACTTACTGGCCAGGTTTAACGGATTCGGCCAAAAATGATGATCATGGATGGCTGTTGATGGATGGAGTTACTCAGAAGGTCAAAAAAGTGTGGGTAAGAATCCGGGATTATCCGAACTTGAACAGAACAAAGACCAAAAGAAATCTTGGCCGAACCATGTCGGAAAAAAACAAGAAGGAACAAAAAAAAACATTGCAGGAAAGAACGCTCCCCCCTTTCTAATTGTAAAAATTGCAAAAAAAGAATTTTGATTGAGGTTGGCCTCAATTCGCAGAATGCGGCTTCTGTGGATCGAACACAGTGCCTCCAGATTTAATTTGGGCCGAAGTGAACTTCAGTCTGGCGCTCTCCCAAGTGAGCTAAAGCCGCTTGGGAACAGGAGCAAATGCCACCTGTTTGTGTTGTTTGTTCTCAGGGATTATTTATTTTAAAATATAAATATATTACTAGTATGAAAGAAAAAAAAGATGTGGATACCAAATTCACCACAATGATTGGCTTTGGCTTTTTGGCCTAATAATACGAACAACATGGGCACAACACCGAAGTGGCACTAGACCTTTTTCATGAACGGTACAATGATCATGAGGTGTGATAATATCTCTAATTATAAGAACTTCTACGTACTTCTCTATTTCCATTTACAATATAACCTCTACCTTATGCATACCTTCAACTCTTGAGTCGTTTCAAATCTACATCCTTGTTTCGAACTCAGTCAATTTCTCTGTCTTTTCACTACATATCAATCTTTACCTGCCAATCGTGGCTTGCCTCCCATTGATAGTTCTAAACTATCATAGCCGAACATCACCCCTTCATCTAGTCCAAACAGCACACCCTCTTCTATCTCACTTGGTTACCGGTATTCCTCGGTGCACTCTATCACTGTCAATCAATTATCCTTTTGTGCACATCGTATCAAACGCTACTTTGCAGACCACAACGCTTCACCTCAACCAAAACAAACATTAATTCAAATATCAGAGATTGTTGATATTTACCCAATACCAAACTTCTATGTGCTAAAACATTGGCCACCATTGGCACTAACGACACTACCGGTCATCCATGCACTCTCTGGATTACAAACCATAGCAACAACGCCAGCAATTTCCTCAACATATGCCGGACGACCACCCCATTTCTTACCCACTGCCTTCACTTCTTCCGTGTCCCATTCACGTACGCCTGACAATGGAATCAACGGACTCCACTGCGCTTGAGCCGCAAGCACATCGTCACTGCATTGACGGAACATATCGGTGAGCACTGAACCAGGGTTGATAGTGTTGACCGTAGCTTGTTCAGCCAATTCTCTTGACCAAGTTCTTGTCATAGCTTCCAATGCGCCCTTTGTTCCGTTATAAAGCGTCAAATACGGGGTGCCGACCTTCTGTCCGATGCTGGAAATGTTCACGATTCTTCCTGATCGATCTGTGGGTAGATATGGCTTGCATGCTCCCGTGAGCAAGATAGGGGCCAACACGTTGGTCTCGTACGATTTGATGAAGTCCGCGTGTGTGACTGTTTCGAGAGGGCCAATGCCTATCATGATAGCAGCACAGTTGATCAGAATGTCGATTTGCAGCTTGCCAGTTTTGGCGTTCGGGGGCATCTTTGATTTACAAGCCTCGATGATGGCGGCACAACCTTCAGGCGTAGAAATATCAGACCGACATGGTACGGCAACCACGCCATATTTCTCTTTGAGCTCTTCCGCGAGCTTAGCCGCAGAGTCGTCTGAGGCTTCTGTCAAATAGCTGATTAGGATGTTGGCACCCTTAGCAGCGAGGTTTTTAGCAATGCCAGCACCAATGCCTAGAACCAAGGTTAGCCAAGACGTCAGAAAACAAGGCGGAATTTTCAATCCCTAGGTCTTACTTCGTGCTGAACCCGTTACAATTGCAACCTTGCCCTCATGGACTCGGTTGGTATCTAAAATTTGTCCGTTGGAGGCCATCTTGAATACTGGAAGATCGCTTGGAGATTCCTGGGTGCTAAGGATTTAACGCTGGTAAAATGTTAATTTTTTTTGGGAACAAAACAAAGGATTGGAGACAATGCAAATGCGAGGTTTGGGATGATTGAGATAATAGAAGAAAATGCCACCCTCCATTTTTGCATGCCAATGCATAGTTGTCTCGTGTACTCCATATATTTGATACGCGGTAGTGGGGCGACGAGTTCTAGATAGTCTGACGGTCGCACCGGAACTCATTCCGTAACAGTTGATTGGTTGAAGAATCCACCATACGATGGATCTAATCAATATCAAGAAGCATCTGTGCATATTTGGAAATCATCTCATCCTGGACGGGGAGGTAAAAGCCCAGAAGAGCCTGTCAGAACTGATATGGAAAAATTTCTCCAGGGACCAGGAATCCCCGCCTGGTGAAGCCCGCGGGGGTTCTCTGGGCTATACAGAAGAAGTAATAAGAAGTCTTGGAAGATTGTCTTACAAATCCAGTCGACTCAGAACCGATTCAAGTGACAAGGGCTGTTCTAACGGTTTGACGCTCACACCAACTGTTAGCCCATTTGAGCCAGCCCCATAAGATAAAGCTTTCGGTTCATGCTGCCTATTCAAGAGGTGCTTCAAAAGCGAGGTAGATCGTTTCGATAAATCCAGTAGGTAGTATTGTATTCTTTTGAACCATTCGAAGGAGCTATATAAAGAATAAAGGTCGGTGAAAACAGGATTTTCTATTTATATAATATTCGTTATTAACTTGATTTGTTATAATCAAACTCAAAGGGATATATATTTGTATTTTAATTAGCGAAATGAAGTATTACACTTCTCTATAATAGACTATTCAAATATACTCTTTATTTTATAATAATATAAAAAGTTTTATAATATTATTCTTTTCTGTTTTTTTATTATATTATTTTATAAAAACTTTTGATATCATTAAAATATAAAATATTAATACAAATATAAATATAAATATTTATAACTTTATATATATTATAAATTTACAAAAATCTAAATGTTTTTATAATATATAAAAAAACTATAAACAAAATAATAATATCAAAAAATTCTAAAAGAATAAAAACAAATTAATAAATTTAAATATATAAAAACCAAAAAGAGGTTTTTATATGAAATCTTAAAAGTATTAATAATAAAGTTAAATATTATATTTATTCATATATATATTTTGAAGAGTAAATCATTTTTTTATTTAGTTATTTTTCTATTATATAAACCTTATATTAGTCATATAAAAATTATAATTATTATCTGTTTAATTGATATATATTCTTATTACTTGTGTTTTAGACCTTACCGATTGAATGTTGAATGTTGAATTGAGTTGTTGAATTTTATTCTATTTGATCGGTTTGCCCATCTACTGCCTTTTCAAGCGCTACCCATAAAATGAATGGCATGATTATGATATCTCAAGTAATAATGGCTCTGGATCCTGGAAATTAATCAAGGACCAATGGAGCAAGAAGGGGGAAGGAATGTCGAATTTCACCAATTGCACTACAATTTTGTCTAAATTCATCTTCGCCGTGAGTTGACATACTACTTATCGGGTAGTAGCCGGAGCTGCCTCGATATACCGTGTGATGATCGATGATTCATTCTATATAGGGCTTAGTGTGTTACAGGAGAGTCTATATTCACCTACATTATAGACAGCTTGGAGAAGAGAGCTCCGGGAATGGAATAGATAGAGAAGATCTAGAACTTTCCCGTTCGGTTCCTTGACCTGACCAAAACAAGAGTAATGGACCAACTTATGCATATGACACTCCTTGGAAGAAAACACTTCATGTCGTTGTCTATCCAGGACTCCGTAATCCATTTCTTCACATATAGCAAGCCATTCTACGAATCAAATTTGACTCGACATAAATATGGCTGACGTCGATGCCACTATTCTACCTCTTGAAGGTTTCCCTTTGACAATCTTCATTGTCTCAATCGTGTGTCTCTCTGCCTCAATAATCGCTGTAGCAGTGAGAACATATGTCAGACTTAGTGAAAATGTATTTGGTTGGGATGATAAGTTGATAGTCCTTGGATTGGTACAGTTCATTCTTTAGGACTCCAATTCATGACCGATATTAACCTTTTGCTAGATCGTTTACATCTTTGATGTCGGACTGGCTTGTCATGGCACTCGAGTCGGTCTTGGTTCACACAACAACAGATTGAATTCATACTTCGAGGTACAAGGCACGAAATACCTAATGCTCTGGATGATGCTCTACGTTGTAGGCCTGGCTATTATCAAAAGTTCGATCTGTGTTACTCTCTTGCGTATTGCTAGTGCGCAGAAAACGTACCGGCTGTTTGTATTAGGCTTGCTTGCCCTCACTATCTCCACCTTCTTGGTGATTCTCATCGGAATACTGCTTCTATGTGATCCTATCTCTGCAAATTGGGATGCGTCACTTGTAGCAGAAGGAAAAGGGACATGTAGGGGCATGGGAACCATGATTGCATTAAGTTATACCTCGACAGCCAGCACAATCTTAACCGACATGGCTTGCGCGCTGTTTCCCGGTGTCATGCTTTATAAGACTCAGATGCCATTAGGCAGAAAGATATCCGTGGGCTTGCTCTTGTCATTTGCTTCTATGTAAGCTAATTCCCTATTTACTACTTGCATGATGTAGCTGACCAGAGTCTTTCCACTAGTGCTTCGATTTCCACCATGATTCGAGCCCCGTACATCGAACACTATCGCAATCCCTCGGACAACCTGCTCTGTAAGCTTTTCCGTAGAGTTACGTTGCTGGCAGCTTATTGACACCTCTCTAGACTATACTGGTTTCATCGTTCTCTTATCTAACATAGAAACGGCCATTGGCTGTGTAGCGAGCTCAATTCCCACAATCGGTCGATTTCTTAATCGCAAGAGCGCTCAAAAAATCCCCGACCCAAAACCGCATGGTCCCAAAGATCTTGTCACATTCGGCAGCGTACCTATTGGTGGCCGACAAAATTCCAAATCTCGGGGCTTCCGCAACCCTACAGACACTGGCATCACGTTCGCCACCGTACACGCACATGGAGACGGAGATTGGAGCAAATTGCAAGACAGGGATACCGAGCATCATTCGGATCTAAACACTGAGCACGGGATTCGTGCAGACTATACTTATCAGGTAGAGTTGTCGAAGTCGCCAAAACACATTCATTCGGAATCAACCAGGGAGCTAGCTCATGATGGATCTTCGAATTAGGGAAAGGATGTACCTTTTCTTCTATTCTTTCTTTTCTTTTCTGTACTAAAATCCATAAGTTGTATTTGGTTTGACATGTTCGAAGTGATGACCGGGATAGTTAGATGTCTAACTCTCTATGTCGAGTCAATAATAGAAACATTATATGGCTTTTTTTAAGGTCTTATACTATAGATCTACTTGAAATATTGACATCACATCTTTTTTCATGAATTTATGAAGAGCATATTAATATTAGCCAATAAGTCTCGAAATATTTCTTCTAGGACCGAACATTTGATGACATTCTTATTCCGTTTGACATTTTATGGGAATAGAAGAAAGTGTGCATTTTCTATTTTAGTCTGAATCTATAGTCTTTACCTAAATGTTCTGTCTTTATTCTCTTTTTATATTCTATATCAAACTTCTCCTGTCACCTACATGTCTACACCCTCTACTACAATGCATTCCTAACAACTTGGAATTTCCAAGCCAAAGTAATCACCATCTAAACCAAAATCTCACTTTTCACTCTATCCATAACACTGGCATCGCTTCCCCCCTTCGCCCCCAGCTCCCTCATAATCCACTCATAAACCGCCCATTGTGCTGCATTCACAATGAAAGCTCTTAGACTACATACACTTAATCCTCTTAAAAATACACCGATACCCTCATTGCGATATGCAAGTTTGGCTATTTCTAATGCCCCTTTGGGTTTTTGTAGTGGAGAATCTAGGAGAAGAGATGTTGTTTCTGAAGCTGACGTAGGGGGGAGAATTTGCGCTTGTAGTCTTGTCTTTACCACATCAAGTGGGAAAACACTAGCCCATGTTATTACGCCAGCTACACCTCCACAAAGAAGTATTTTGATTGCTTCGCGTCGAGAACTTGTAGCATCTTCTATCCCTGGTGAGACTGAAGATTGTGAGAGAAAAGAAGAGGAGTAAAGACGAGAAGATAATTCATAACTCCAAAAATAAAACCCATATCCAACACTATCCCTCAATGCGGTAACTACGCCTCCAAAATACAAGCCTCGAATTCCGCTGGTAGATAAGATGGATCGGGTAATAGCCAAAGAGGAGAGAGGAGGGGTGGAGAGTTGGGCGCGGCATTTAATTAATTCGGTTGGGGTGGAGATGATAGAGGAACAGAGACCGCCAATAGTACCGGCGAGAAAGGTCGAGAATAAAGGGATGGATTCTGGGTGGTTCATGGTATAGGTGGGGTGAAGGAAAGAGAGGGCCCGATTGTATGTTACGAAAAGAAGGGCGTTGAGAGCACCAGTCGTAATAATGGGGGCTGCGGTTCCCCGGATGAGGGAGCTGGCGGTGGTAAAAGCAATGGACGATGAGCCAGAAGTGATGGGGGTGATATTTGGAGAGAGTCCATTGCCACGTGATGAACTCGAAGCTTGTAAACGAACTTTGAGAAGGTCCAGTGGGTTACCGATGATAATGCTGATAGCACCACTGATATAGCCAGCACAAAAATCGGCGGACATCATTTAATCGAGGCTGCTGGTGAAGGTGTTGGGAAAGGTGTCTTTATCGTGAGATCGATATCATGACTAGAACCAACGGGACAGTTGAAACCTGGGGGGTAGATATTTCGTGAAGGCTAGATAATTTCCACTTTGAAAGTTTTCAACCCTTCCCTTCACAATCTTTATGAATCTCACCGCCAGCAAATAGGTAAGCTCTTGTATCAAAGTATTTATTCCTCTGCAGGAAAAGAAACTGAGATTGAAATTGACTGCTTCTCGGAGCGGAATAATAATTTTACGAGGAAAACATCGTGTTGTACCAAGATCTCCCTCGACATGTTGTAAATTACCGGCATAAATATCTACACAGGTAGGTGAATACATTGCATTGCCCATCCTATGTTGATTTTGATTTAAAGATGATGCCTAGTTACATCTGATAATCTACCGGTACCTGATGATCAACACCAAGCTTTTAATCTATATTATACGGCATGCTTCTATATCTTCATCCTCACATCGATATCAGTAAATACCTACTCTTGTCTCTTGATAGTTTCAAGTTGTCAATGCATCATATCAAAGTTTAGCTAGCACTATGATATCTCTCTCTTTCACTCACTCGACCCAAAGCTTTCTCTTCCTCGAACCAACATACAATGCATTTTATCCTCAAATCATCTCAGATTCGAAGTTCTTTGTCCTTGAATGTCCTTGATTACCTACGATAATCATTTTCACAGGTGTATCTGCATACATTATAGTCGGTGTTAAGATTCTAGACACATTCTTTATTGTATATAGTACAGTGAGGAGAATCAATTTCCGTTTTTGGAAATATAAGAACACATTTCATTGTCTGATATTATTTTCCCTATTCTAGATTAAGACATCATCACCACAAGGGTGTCCCAATATCGTATAGTTTGCACCTAGATACTTTCTTTATATATAATTTTTCAAACTTTTAACTTTTAACAAAAGATAATCTAAGCTTGGAATGCACTATAGTTTCTAATTTATTATTGAGCTATATTTTCCTTGTTCTCAGGTACCTACTTATATGACTACTGTGTTCTCAAACCAGAAATTTGAGTTTCATCCCATATCCATCTATAACCCCCATAAATTACATTATCTTCGCCTCACTACCGCCTTTTATATTCAATCCTAACGCCAAACCAAGCCTTTAAGTTTCATTTCCAAGCACAATGACAATATATAAGGAATTCGAAGGCATAACGAAAGAAGAGTTCAAGGCTCACCATATCCCAATAGAGGATTTCGTGCTATGCCACAACTGTGGATGGAACCCATTGTCTCAGCGACACAATGACTATATCAGCCATATCAAATGTAAATGCAACGCCAGTAGAGGTATATGGTTCGTTGGCGATGATTATGTTCTGAAGGAAAGATTGACTATCGAAAAAGGTAGGCCTACCTACATTGGTGCTGATTTTTCAATCACCAAGCTTTTGGCAGAGAAGTCCACTGTTCCAGTAGCAAAAGATATGATGCATTGGAAGGACAGTAAAAGTCATTTCTGGTTCATGAAAAGGGTGCCAGGTGAAACGCTTACATCAATGATCGAAGCGAGAACTCTAAATCATGACCAAATGATCATGATCGCCCAAGAAGTCGTCGAATATCTTGTACAAGCACGCAAGTTTACATCAACAAAACTAGAAACTCCAGATGGTTTGCCGGTAAGAGATAAATTGTTTGGTTCTGCAGGGAAGATAGAGCACGTAACGGAGGATTTTGAAGAATGGTGGGCTCGTGTTGAACCTCGTATGGGTTACACAACAGATTGGAAGCCATATTGGAAATCGAAATGGCTTATCAAAGGAGGACCATATGTTCTCACTCATGGAGATTTGGATGGAAGTAATATTTTCATAAAAGATGGACATGTTAGTGGTATCATTGACTGGGAACACGGAGGATATCTTCCGGAATTTTGGGAAGTACTTTCTACGAGATTGGTGTGGCCGGGGATGTGGAGAACGTACCTGGAGGGTGCGATGATGAAGCAACTCGGGCCATGGTCAAACGGGTGCTGGCCAGCAGTCGAATTCAGATTCTTAAAAAATTTCAGCGACACGTATGAAGAAGAGTGGGATGACGTAGTGGAAGATGAAAATTCGGAGATATACGATCGCGGCTTTTATGATAAATGCCCAAATTATCAAAACTATCTGGACGAGCATGATAGTCATTTTGAAACAATTATGACAAAACGCGCCTACAAACAAAGAGACGCAGCTGAGGAAGAAACAGCTTTGGCAGCTTTCAATGCGCTAAGCTTGGAGGAAAGGCAAAAGTTGGTGAACCAGGAAGAAGCAACTTTGGCGGCTTTCAATGCGCTAAGCTTGAAGGAGAAGAAAAAGTTGATGAATATGGACATTAGCCGTCGCTACGGGCAACCCCCCGTTCGCTACAAGCCAACATCGGCTGAGATCGCTAGATCGCTAAAGAAATAGTGCTTTAATACTTACGGTACGGCTGTTTCGACCCCTGACCAGAAGGATTTCGTTTGACGCCGGAAAGACTTGCGCTTTTAGATATAGGGGATGTTTTACTTGGCAAGGAAAGAGAACTGCGTCTAGCTATGTTACGAAATAGAGAAGTTGCCTTAGCTTTCGACTAAACAGAATCTGGTAGTGTCAAACCTATTGTAGCCTCTCCTGAGTAGAGGCTACAATACCTCATGAAGCTTGGCAAGCACCAGGTTTTAATACTCCAAAAGCTTTGAAGTAACTGTTATAAAACGCGGTTACAGATAGGAAGATGCGGTTAAGGAAGAAGCAACTTTGATAGCTTTCAATACGCTGAACTTGGAGGAAAGGCAAAAATTGATGAATAAGAATGATTTGTGATAGTTCAGTATTGTAATTAGTATTTTCATTAGTTTGTGTTCGCCTCATTACAATGCAAACTCCTGTATTTCAGTATGTATTCAGTGGCGTGGAGTATATACTAATATCGTATATCATACTGGTATAAATTAAAAGTCACGCTACCCGCTACTCATTGGCCAATTTCAGCCGCAGTATTATTACCGTATCCCAATTACATATAATTGTAGTCACAATTATAGTTGACGGCAAAGTTTGTCCACCTTGTTATTATATAATCGATCTAGCAAAACAAAAAGCATCCATCCCTTTACCCTCTCCCTTTTTTTTGGATATAATTTAAAATAAAGAAATTCCCGCGCAACAAAAACCTTTGAACAATGCTCACTAACTATAACCAAAACGCAAATCTCCACGGCCATTATTTCACCCTCACCCTCACCCTCTCATTCCCTCTTTGCTTAGGGTTCAAAATAAAGAAATTTCCACGCAACAAAAACCTTTGAACAATGCTCACTGACTATAACCAAAACGCAAATCTCCACGGCCATTATCTCACCCTCACCCTCACCCTCAATCACTCCCTTTCCCTCACCCTCTCATTCCCTCTTTATTTAGGGTGCAAAATAAAGAAATTTCCACGCAACAAAAACCTTCGAACAATGCTCACTGACTACAACCAAAACGCAACCACAGCCATACCCCCCACCCTCTCCCTCTCCCTCTCCCTTACACAGCTTGGGATAAACAATTTTCCGAGCAGCAGAAACTATCCAGCGTTCCTCTCCCTAGCCTCGCTATATAAATTCGAACTCAACTGACTGAACGTTCTCATGCGGGTTGGGATAAGCAATTGTGCGCGCAGCAGAAACCTTCACAGGCTTTCTATCATCCTTACTGACCACAACCAAAACGCGGGTTGTATAGATGTGAATATTCGCGGTCGTACACTCACCGTCGTTCGTGACTATCATATCTGCCAGATCCTCTTCCCCCCTCAGAGCTCGTACCAGAGCATTCGCATGCGCATGCGCTCGCTTCAGGGTTTGCGCTAATGCTCGCGCACACGCCTGTGCTTGGCCCTGATCCTCCTCGGATAATGCCTCCACTTGCAGCTCAACCTGTGAAAGCAACTTTGCTAATGTCTCCGCCTGTGTTTCTGCATCGGCCTGCATTTGTGCTTGATCTGGTGTTTTTTCCTGGGCATTGATCATCTCGCACGTGCAATTGCATGTGCAATTGCCTCGGCCTCATCCCCCATGAATAAAGGAATAAGAGTATGTTCTGTTGCTATCGATACTCTTTGTTTTCCTGCACCATGATATTCTATGGTGAAAGGTTTTATCCATCTGTCAGTTGGGAATAATGCATGGCATTCTGTGCACTTTTTCAGTCCTGTCATGCAGGTGTGGCCACAGAGGTGACAGAGCATGGTGTTGTATATTTGAAATCAGCTGCTGATGATTGACTGCTTGGGCGGAAAGTAGATTGTGTTGAGAGCGTGGAAATTTGGAGATTGGTGGCGATGAGGAGGAGTAAATTGAAGGCCGAGGAAGTGTATGGAGGATAGTCAAAGGTATTTGCGAAGGAGGGCTTTTTGTAGTGGGCGTAGAATCGTTGACAGAGTAATAGATTGGAAGATTTGTAGGTTGGATTTGACTGCGTTTGCTGTTGCAATTTGCGGAAGGTCGTTCTTGATCGATCGATTTTTAGAATTATTCGTATAGAGAGGATGTGAATGAAGCCTGTTCTTCATCTAATAGAGAGCGAATCTTGAGCTATATACACTTCATGAACAGAACAGCTTCCAATACCTGGTCTGTGGTGTAAAACTATTGGTTTTCTTTCGAAACATCGGTACAATGAAATCAGGTACGAATTGAAGAAGAAATTGAGCGGTAAAGATAGGGGGAAACGGAGTCCTGTTGATTTGACACTGTTTACTTTGAAGATTAAACATGGCGGTTTTCAAAGCTACACTATAGCAATCCAAAAATACCACTGAGTAAAGTTTGTAACGAAAATGAATGATGGTACAAAGGATCAAAGAAGTGTGGCGGAAGCTAATGACGCTATGAACCCAACTTGGCTTGTAAAATGAGTCAATTGAGACCATTCGTATTGGTCTTAGAAAGAGATCTTAGACATACCTGACCTTATCAATATCCAAGAGAGTGATTCTTGTTCCTAAATCCTCAACCTCACGATTCCCCTCTAGTGTGGTGTTGAATTCTGGGTCAGTTTAAGCCACGTCAAATAATTTTCAACAGTAAGAATCCATTTGAAATATTATTCGGTCTAATAGATGGAAGATCAGTCTTTCTTTCATCAGGGTCTGGGTTTCCATCGTGTATAGAGCTGTCCGAGCTTCCTTGCTCACTGTCCCGACCGTTTGTACCCTCTCTTCGCCGACCAAAATTTTCTCGTGCCCTTCTTCCTCTCATCACTCATTCTCCATCCACCACTTCTCTTGATCTTCAATCCTTCCCGCGCCTAATTCTTAACACAAACCGCCTGCCTCACAATCAAATTCGCGCACCTAGCATCAATCTCTGTGTTCAATTTCCTCAGAACACCAAGAGCAATCCCGCTCTTCGCATCAATTAAATCATATGTATCTCCTTGTGATACAATGAAGAACTTATTGCAGCTTGTAGCGGTACCGGGGAATACAGTTGCTGTGGTGTTGGAGGATTTGGTACTGTTTGCCAGGGGAGGCGCGTCTGTGATAGAGGCGGAGATTGGGGTAACGGTATTAGCTGGAGGTGCTGCCGGTGCTAGAGGTGCGGAAGGGGTGAGAGCAGTAGAAGTGGCTGCATTGGGATGTGAGATGGCTGCCATACTATGGATGTTGTTAGTTTGGTGTATTTGTGAGTGCGTGGTTGATGTAGAATTCTTACTCTCGGGACTGCAATTGAATAGGACAAGCATGGATAGCTGTTACCAAGAGAGCAAGTGTGATAACGGTAAATTAATATCGCATTTTGATGTATTGAAAGAGGGAAATATCGGATATTGTTGAGTATTATGATTATTTAGGATGTATGTACATAAACAGTGTCAAATTTCAATCAAGGAAAGTATTCTGCATGACTTGCCGCGAAAATATTGATTATCAGTGCAGGAATGAATTAGAGATTTACTCGAGGCTTGATTGATGCGATGACCTCTTCATGATTATCATGTACTTATACACCAGACGCTTCCCCAAGTCTAGATTGTCAACCAGCGGGAAGAGAAGTTTGACTTCATCCTCATGATATTGCTTAGCCATGCTGATTTATGCCGTGGATGTATGGGAAAGAAAATTTGCAAGTGCCATCTTCTTCAGACGATTCTAAGACGGATGGCAATCAGATGGAAATCGTATTGAGCAGGCAATGCGAAAATCAAGTTGATGATTGAGGTGATGAATGGTTTGGAGTCTGCAAGCACTGCCCCCATTCTGGACTTGGAACAAGGGAAGAAGTTTGTTCAAGAGAGGAGGGTAGATAGCTTGGTAGATGCACAGACTGGAGAACAAGATACCGGGTTACGAGGGTTCGATGATGAGTCGAGAGTGATATGTTATGCATTAGGAATTAGCTCTAGAAGAAGCATCTATGCATCATATCTAGATAATATCATTCCAACGGAAATTATTATTGAGATGGTGGGTGGGTGATCACAATGTCGATTATAGAACGGTGTTTGTGGACCCTGGTAAGAATGTTGTCTCCGTTTCATTTGAGATGGGATGGTATCAATCAAATCATGCTTGAATTCAGCTTGCTTCATATGACTCGCCAAGAACTTCCCAATGTGTGTGTTGTTTCATCTTTTTTTTTTTTGACGATGTGTTTGATTTACGACCCAAAATTTAAGAGTGGGTCGAAATGACATCTTTTTCTGCCAATTCCAGTACCGGACTTCAAATCTCAAGTGATCAACTTTGGATCGTGATGGATTTAGGATGACCATGAGTCTAGACTTCGAAATTGTCCACGAGCAATGGAGTGTGGGGGATCTCCAGGCAAGTTCATTTGAAAATGCAGCAAGATCCGTTTCAGACTTCCTGTACAGAAGAATCAACCCAACAGGTTCGTTCTACTTGTTCTTGTACTTGGTCGTTCCGAGTCTTGGCATGAGAAAAGTCGTCGGACTTTATTTGATCGAGACGACGTACAGAAACTTGAGGTCTGATTAATCTCAATGCAGCTGGCATCCTTCAACTCAAAATGCCCTGGGAGCTAAATGCTCTTGTGGGCGTCACGTGATGCGATACTACCGCACATACATCAATTTGATGATAGAACCCAGCACTCAACGATGGGCAAGAACCTCCCTTCACCAAAAAAAAGAAGTCCTCGACCCTTCATACGATGTATTATTCGTCGAGGGGTGACATGGGATAGACATGGGCCAAGGAGATGCGTTCCAGGAAACTGTCTTTGTCGTTGTCAATATTCTGCCTTTTCCCCCCTCAGAGTCATCATGCCGTTATTGATGCACCTGCAAAATTTGACGATTTGTGTAGGGTCAATGTAAGAATAATCAATAAGAATTGAGAAACGTTTCAACAGAACCAAACTCGGCGGTCTAAGTTACAGCCTTATCAACCCATATCAAGACGACGCTGTCAGCACGGGAGCACGATAAGTATTCCTTGTATGTACTTCGTAGAAGATGAGTTCATCGGTAACATACGTTCTCCACCCTGGAGAGTCCACCTTGGAGAAAGTTTATCGGGGTCGAAGGAAGGATGGATGGATGGATAACAGTACGAAACCTCGGGAAAATATTGTGAGATAAAGGTTAATAATGCCTCACCGCCGCAAACCTGCACCACTTGGAATTAGCACAGGCACATTTTCAATCATACCTATGTAAAGTTTTGAGTATATCTTGCGCATTCAAATTCAAATTCAAATTACCCTTATTATATCTCTACCTGAATATTGAATATCGAATATCGAATATCAAAAGGGGAAAAAAAGTAAAATTTGCCATGAACAAAAAGGTTGTCGACGCGGATAATTGAAGTTATATTATTGTCGTCTAGAATTGCTAGGAGTGGTAAGGTGGTAGAAAGTACGAAGTAGATGGGTAGACGGAGTCCTAGACGGACAAGTAGACGGATATTAGTTTCCTGTTCCGGCCGGCCCGAATTTTAACCCGAAAATGATAGTCGGTACTATCTTTGAGCCTATACTAGATGAACACTACGGCATAATTAAAGCATGGTAAGATCAGCCTCTCTCGCTCTTCAACAACAAACTTTGAAATTGTCACAGGATCACGAAGTCCCAAGTGGGCAAACTTCTGAAGCGTAAGTGACGGACGGTGAGTGTTTGGAAGTTGGAAGACTTCCCCAATGCTCATGGCTAATAATCATGTCGTAAATCTCTATCCTACTCATATCGAACAAACATGCTTTACAGAGAGAATGTCATGAAGTCGTCGTCGTATCAGATGAGACTCTTGTATATGACCCCGCGTTCAAATTCTTTGACTTCACTTATGCCATACCATACCATACCGTGCAATAATGCAATGATGCAATGATGCAATGAAATACTTATCAAAGCCACGCCAACGTGGGATAATTTTCTATTGCGATTATTGCCGCACCCCACTTCCCACTTGAATCCCTGTATGTACTAAGGAGGTATGATTTTTTTTCCTCTGTCATTTATTTGACGGAAGTATTTCGTACACGTCGGTTCCAATGCCAATGTGCGCGACATCAAGACCTACTTTACATCGTTTTTCATTTCATCTCATTTGTTTGCGCGTACAAGACGTTCCCACTATTGGGCTGAAACTGGCGACGATTGACGCATTCCGTTCTTCTTTAAAGTTTGTTGGCATAAATCTTTGCAAGTTGCCTAATGCAGGCCTGGTACTCGTAAATTGGAAGTAGAAAGAGATCTTAGTTTGGCTGACCAGTCTTGTCGAGAGTTATTGTTGATGGTGATGACATATTCATCTACTTTCTACATTTGATGGGCATATTCGACAGGGGAAGAGCATCTGGGGTCCAATTTGTGGTGTAAAGGCCCAACCTATTTGAGCCTTTACCGCTTCATTCTTGTCATATCTGGTATTTACAGAACGGGGTATTGCGTGTTGTTTTTAACGAGGGTCAAAAGTGAGTTCGTTCCTTGCATCCATTGTCTCATATACATATATAAATATCACTCTGAACCACATGAGTGTGTGACTTTACATAGAAACGTTGGGAGACTTTTATTTAACCTTAAACCCGACATCTATCAAACATGGATCAAAAAGCTAGTCTTACACCTACGGATGCTCCCGTGACTGACAAGCTACAGAGTGAGGATAGGCGGGGTATTAATATGGCTACCATTGAGGACGATGACGAGAGATTGTTGAATCGAATTGGTTATACTCAAGTGGGCCATCTTCATACCCCGCTATGAGTGTGATATCCACTAACAACAGCTAAGGACCTACGACGGCATTTCTCAAAGTGGTCAACATTATCCTATGCCGTCTCCGTTCTTGGGGTGTTGGGATCGGTTCCCGCTACCTTTGGAAGTCCATTGAGTCTTGGCGGACCAGCGGCATCAGTATGGGCATGGTTCTTTGGTTCAGTAATGGCGCAAATCATATCAAGTTCAGGTCAGGAATCTTCACTTTAGTATTCTGGCTTCTGCTTACACACCCAAAGTGTCAGAACTGGTGTCAGCATATCCGACGGCGGGCGGCATGTACTTTGTTACGAAAAATGTTGTCCCAGATGAACATGCCGCTATATGGAGTTGGATTATCGGATGGTGTAATTTACTCGGACAAACTTCAGGTGTCGCCAGTGTGGGATATACTGTCTCTCAACTTATATTGGCAGCTGCTAGTATGAATTCCCGCTTTGATGAGATAGCAGGAACATATGCCTACTCTCCGTATGTTTCGAAGAGGCCATCTTATATCGTACATACTAATGGCTTGATAGAACTGCTCTACAGACAGCTCTCCTTTCATGGTTGATTCTCATAATATTGGGAGTGATTTGTTCCTTGACAACGAGACGTCTTCATCAAATTGTCACCTGGTTCATGCCCATCAATGTCCTCGCTTCAATCGCAATTTGCATCACTCTGCTCGTTCTAACTCCCAACAAGCAGCCCGCAACATGGGTCTTTACCCACTTCACCAACGGATCTGGATGGGGAACAACATTTTCTTTTTTCCTCTCCTTCCTATCCGTAGCATGGACCATGACCGATTATGACGGCACGACCCACATGTCAGAAGAAACGCACGATGCAGCAGCTCAAGGACCAATGGCAATTCGATGGGCCGTCACAATCTCTGGGGTAGTCGGATGGATGCTCACAGTCACATTTTGTTTCTGTACAACAGATCTCGATGCTATTATCCACTCCCCAACAGGAATGCCTGCTGCTCAAATATTTCTCAACGCAGCAGGAAACAAGGGTGGAACTGCAATGTGGTTTTTCGTCATTCTTGTTCAATTCTTCACTGGATGTTCTGCCATGCTGGCAGATACTAGGATGGCATATGCATTTGCGAGGGACGGAGCTCTCCCATTTTCCAAGTAAGTTCCCGAATCCTTCTTTGCACTGCCCAGTGTTACAATTGTCAAAGTACTATATAACTAAAACCGCATCCTACCCCAGTTTCTGGGCCAAAGTCAACCCCTACACCCACACCCCCGTAAACTCCGTCTGGCTCATCGTCTTGCTCACCTGCGCTCTGAACACAATTGCCATTGGCAGTACCGAAACCATCGTAGCTATCTTCAACATCACCGCCCCCGCCCTCGACATGTCCTATGCCGCTGTGATCCTCGCCCGCAATATCTACGCCTCGCGCGTAAAGTTCATTCCTGGGCCCTACACGCTAGGTATTTGGCAAAAACCATTGAATGGAATTGCATGCACCTGGGTATTTTTTATTAGTGTGGTACTTATGTTCCCGACCGTTAGACCGGTTAGTAGGGAGAATATGAATTATGCGGCAGTTGTGGGGGCGGGGATTGCGGTGTTTAGTTTGGGATGGTGGTGGGCGGGTGCGAGAAGGTATGTTTTCCCCCTCCTTCATCTTTTGTTGCTGTTTCTGGTGAGTGATGATTGGGAATGGATGGAACTGATAGGAATTTGAAATAGGACGTATACCGGACCGAAAACAAAAGATCTTATGCAATCCATTGCGTCGGAGGAAGAAAATTATGAATCGGATCAAAGACTTAACTATGGTAGTATTAATGGGCATTGACTCGATGTATAAGAACTGGGAAGTGTAATTATTACAAAGGAGCTCTAGAGTTAGGGCTAGGTAATGGGTTGACGTTTAAGATTTCTGCTGCCCCCTCTATAATTAGGAAATGCCAGATCTATCTTAATTCAACTTCCACTCATCCACTTACTCTCGCATAAATACATTCCATCATGATTCATAAATAATAACCATTCAATACAGTCTTTAGAAAAACACCACGTAAATGTGAAAATATTCCAAGGCGTATGTCATGCCTACCACGTGATCTGTACGTGTAAGTTATTCAATCGATATCTGAACGGTATCATCTCGAATCTGAAATATTGTCATTACAATTTATAGTATACAGTATGTGATAAATACTATATAGCCTTCTAAGTTTGTAATTATCACAAGCCTGACACGTTAGGTTTAGCTTCGGAGAAGTCAATGTTTGTTGTCTCGCGAGCGCGCCTCGTCGCACTTCAATTTCTTCATGCTTTTCTCTCTCACTGATGATAATAATATCGTCAAAGTATTATACCTATCATTGATAAACAAATGTCATATAATGACGGATGATCATTAATCGAAAGCTGAATGCACAAACAAATCTCTCTATTTTTTCATATTTATCTCGAAACTGCCTTTCAAGATTCCTTGCTGTACTATTGACTGCATCTTTTTGCACACCAAGATGCAGTCAATTAAATGGAAAAAGTCCTTTATTTGTGGCAGCGCGGTCGCATTTGTATCGCACGGATTTTATGACAAGGTTGCGGAGGATAAGGAGTCGGGCTCAATTGAAAATGTGGCAGAAGTGCCATCATGCCAAATCACTGCCCACAGCTTGATGCACACGCGAAATCCATAAATCGATGGGTTGGATAAACGCGAACGATCAACCGTGCAGATTAGAGTAGGGGGGTGTGGACTACTTCGGTATCTGTATTGACTCTTGAGGCTCAACAACTGATTTATCGTCGTCGAAGCCTCTGAGTGACTTGCGTTCTTGAAGATTTTTCCATGTCAGATAAGGCTGTTTGTTGTAGAGACGTTTTATGGTAGGGGATTATAGACTTTCGTTCCGTATATGGCGTGTGGACGTTGCTTGTCTTGATGCTGCGCAAAATCCATTCTCTGCCTGATAGTCTGGTGCATTACTATCCCTATTCGGCAAGAAGAAGGATATTTTGGAGCGAGTCAACTTTATCGACATCCAAGCGAAAGATTTGACACGCCTACTCGACTATCTCAACAACGTTCGCCCAACTCCTTGACCTGGACCATCGGTCTCAAATCCACCAACAAGCTTGGTGTTAAGGATTCCATGCAATGACTTCGTGGGAAGGGATAAGATGTTGGAAGCGTTGCAAAGAAATATGAGCACGACAGGTCAGGTAGCTCTAGATAGTCCTCCTGGAATTCGGATTTAAGCGGAAGGGTTTGTTTGGCTACCTAGTTAGTGGAGTTGAGGATGTCGAGGGAGATTTGAAGGAATTTGGTGCGGGGATGATGTGAAGGTTCGAATGACTTCTCATTGTTCGAGTGTGGCTTGAATATCGAAAAGTGGCATAAGCCTTAAGAACCACTTTGATTGTTGAACTTGCATTCATACATTCAAAAGTGATATGAGATGTCCATTAATTGTACTGTATGAGAATCTGAAGTTTGTAATGTGTATTACAAATATATTTATTTATAATTAGGTATTGAAAGCATCAAATGAAACATTTCACTATTTTTGACATTAAACCCCTAGTCTTTCTACAATAAAGAACAAAAGGACTCGAGAAATAATTTTGGTGCAACAAATTGTGCGAACGGTAAAACTTCGGTTTTCCAGGCAGGGTCCACCAATCAAACCCCTCACAATTTCCACACTTAATTTTATCCTACATATATCTATATTCCCACATAAATACTAACCAATTCAATGCTCCTTTAACTCAGTGGTAGAGTGGGCGATTGCAGTAACACTCTGATAGAAGTCGTTATTATTCAACAATCGCCAAGTCGCTTGTTCGAACCAGGCAGGGAGCTATATGTTTTTTTATTTTTGGTTTCTATACTCTTGCTATCTGTCTGGGATTGAAGGGAGTGGGAGTGGGAGTGGGAGTGGGAGTGGGAGTGGGAGTGGGAGTGGGAGATTGGAAGGGACGATAAAGAGAGTGATTTTTTTTTTGGAAGGGGGGAATGGTGTGGATGGGAGAGGGGATTAGGTTAGGTGAAGTGGGGTCATGGTCATGTGATGTATTCTGACGACATCCTTCAACAACCTCTTTATTTATTTCCTCCTCTTCTCTTCTTTCTCCACAAGCTTTCCCGCCCCTCTCATCACAAACTCTCTCGTCAGTCTCGCGTGGTATTCGCAGTATATGCCCTCCCGGCCATTCACAGGACCATATTGATATTGATATTGATATTGATATTGATATTGATATTGATATTGATATTGATATTGATATCATTTGAGGTTGACGTTGAGGTCGGTGTGGAGATCGAGATCATGGTATAGTATTATTACAGATAATTAAAGTATCTAAAACCGAAGCATAATTCATACAACAAGAAATAAGAGGAGAAGTAGAAGCAGAAGTAGAAGCAAAATCAAAAGCAAAAGCAAAAACTTCAATAAACAACAATTCCCCACAAGATTTTTCCCCAACCTTATCTTTCCTTCCTTCCTCGCTCGCGTTTCGTTTCTTTTCAATCCCAATCCCAATCCCAATCCCGATTCCCAATCCCAATCCTACCTAACCTATTAATCAACACAAAGACCACCATGGAAATAATATACATCAGCGCGAAGTATGCGTGCGTTGGTTTAAGAAACTTAGGTAAAGAAAGATGATGATGGGATTTGAGGAGTTGTATCATTCTTGTATTGTTATTTTTATTGAGAAATGATGATTGATTGATTGATAGATTGTTGAGGGAGGGTTGGTGGGATGATAGGTTGATGATTTGTGGTGATGTGGTGATGTGGTGATGTGGTGATGTGATAGTTTGGGAAGCAATAAGGGGAACGGATAGAATAATAAGGAGGGAGGGAGGGAAAGAAGGAAGAATCGAACTCACTGTAGGTAGTTTAATTTGTACACTAATACTAATACCAATACCTAGTACACCTTTATCTACACCTCTCGTATGCCGTGCCATCTGATTTTGATGGTTGGGGAAATAGTGATGCTAATATGCTGTCTTATATATCAAATCATAAATTTTACAAAGCAAAGCAAAGCAAAGCAAAGCAAACAAACATCTCTCTCACACGTCAGTCAGCGCGCCTGAATTTCCTAGAATCGCTTAAGTGTCTCTATATCGTCATCATTAATCACGATGGGACATCTGGAAAACAAAAATCAACAGAAGTTTGATTATCTCTTGAATTTCTATGGTCTGAAGAACAAATTTCTAAAATTTTGATGGAAAAACTAATGGATTTTA
>NGKJ01000012.1:139355-225120 GCA_002162495.1 Myriosclerotinia curreyana
GGATGGGAGGGGATGGGATGGGATGAGAGGAGAGGAGAGGAGAGGAGAGGAGATGAAATATAATACAATCAACTGAGAAGATAGGGAAGTAGTCGTGTCATCCTCATCATATACTAACCCATTCACAACCACCATCCATTAGATCAAACTCTTTGAATGGATTCCTTTAAGGTTTAATGATGAGTTTTGATGCTTTTCTGAATACCCTGAAGACCCTCAAGATGAACATTCACATCCCTCTCTCAAGCAATTGAAACTTGAAAGCAAGTTATAAACTCCCTCATGTAGCGCTCCAGATCTGCCCTCCAATTCTCCAACCATTGTCTGTAAGTCTGTAATCCGCAAATCCAGCGTCTATTCGATAATTACGCAAAGTCTTTTCCAAATATCAAGCACCACCCTTAGTTACACACCAAACCCAAATGCATCGCTTCTCGCGCCCCCTCCCATCCGACTCCATCCCCATCCACCGCAAATGCCATCCCCTGCCCTCCCCAACCCGCACCGCTGCCCCCCACTACCCCAACACCCTCGCCCCAGACGAGCCTTGCGGTTGGATAAGCCACTACAACCACGCCATTGAAATCCACTGGTCCTCTCAAACACGCATTCCCTCTGCCAAATCCAAAGCCTTCGTCGAAACCATGTGCGCTGAAGCCGCAACAAGGGATAGTAAATACTACACTTACGTTTTCATCCGCTGTACGATCCACTCGACCACGGGTGTGGGTCCTCGTGGTCAAAAAGTCTATGTGCAATGTGAACCACATATCACTGCGGATTTTAGCTACCATAATACGCAAGGGGTGAGAAATGATGGAACGCCGTTGACGAGGCCTCCGGCGAGACCGGCGCATATTTATGTGCAAGATGGGGTCTTTGATTTTTTCCCTGGGTGTGGAATTACGAGGTGTGAGGTTTTTGATCCGAAGGGTTGGTCGAGGGCGGAGTGGGAGAGACATTATGGGGTGGGGGAGAGTTGTAAGTGTGAGTGTGGGTGTGGATGGATGTAAGGATGTTGGTGTGGTTTTGGGGATATTGGGATTGGGAAATGAAATGCATGGCGGCGGGCCGCTTTTGGATGATTGGTGGATGATTGGTGGACGAGAGGTGTGGTGATATAGGGGTAGCTGGCTGAAGCCTTGAGGTAGCTTGAGATATTGATATAATCACTTGAGAGTTTAATATATGCCTCATGAATAGTTAGATCAAATCGATTATGAATTTACTACTACTACTACTATGCCTCATGAAGCCCCAGAATGACCAATGCGATTGAAATACTCTGGGAGGTCTTGAATTGTAGAACCAGGCGCGACGTCGAATATGAGATTGGAGCCAGGCTTTTGTTTTCTAGGCGGAAATGATGAAAGGTTGGGGGAAGCAATAGGGAAGAAACTACTGTAAAAATAGAACGACCAACTGAAGACAAGTCCTTTGAAATAGTCTGAATGTTTAGACTAAGAACTGTTATTGAAGTCATTTCATATCTAATCCCAGCACATGCGCTCCTACACATATAAAACCCCCAATTTCGCATTCAAACGTAAGAAGAATATTGATTTCCTTTGGCGATTGGTATGTAAGCTTATAGTTCGTGATCCAAAGCGCCACAATCAGGTGGAAAACATCTAATTGAACTTTGAGAACCATCCCAACTCTCCAACACACTAGTACTAGACTGTGATTGCCAAACTTTGATTTATATGTGAGATAATCGTCAAATTTCGTGGGTACTAAGGTGACCTTATTCCAACATGTTTGCAGCTCTATATATATCATTTTTGCCTTGTACTCACAAGCGGCGCATTGTCAGAAGAGTATGATCCTCACTATGAATTCATATCATTTATTGGGTAAACCAGGAACTACGCCGTAATGAGTACCGCAATTTGACCAAATAGGTCTTCCTCAAGGCAGCAATCGCGGCCCCCACTACAATGAAATCTTCATAACGCGACTTTAAAAGATCGACTTGCGCACGCTGATGTACAAGTGAGAGTAGCAATAGACTCAAAAAAATACACAAAGTAACAATTCGTCAATCGAATGCAAGATGGTCAAACAAGCAGAACCACAAAGTAGCCCCATGCCTAGCATGCCTACAGTCATCTCGAACCAATTCCTAAAATCGACTGGCTTTCGATAATTCTCTGCTGTGGCCATGATCATTCTTCTTTACATCACTGCGACGCCTTTTAGTCCTATAGCATGGCTCACCGCCGAAATCGAAGGCTCATTATTTCTCGATCGACTTCTTGCCGGCGCACTAATCTTCGCAGCCATGTATTTCCAATGGCGAGTCGCAGTGCAAATCTACCTCGTTGCAATAACTCTCCCGGAGGGTAATAGAACCATGATATCAAATGGCAATCTTGTACAAACAAATGGGATTTGATTTGGATATACTTTTCAACGCCCCTTTGAGTTTCGGAGCACCAATTTTTATTAGCAGAATTGATGTTGGTTGTTGCAATTGGGACGCTTTTCTGGTTTGTTTTCCTTTACACGAACCCGATCGCGGAGTAGTCAACCACATGGCATGCAAAATTATTCAATCAACGTTCGAATAACTTTCCTTTTCAACCATTTCAAATCTTCACTGCTCATTAGAAGGTATTACCACGAAATAGCATTTTCGAGATTATGTAGAGGTAGAGAAGTTTATACCGAGGATCACGGGGATATTGCACACGTGATGTTTCGTACCATGCTTGGTCTTTTCTAGGGTTGACGCCTCGACATTTTAGTATCAACATGATGATCAAGGCAAACTATTATTCATCATTGCAATAAGACGTCAAGTATTTACGAGAAGATTCCGAACACAAATCTAACGAATTTTCGACCGACGGGCGATGATATTGTCAGATATTGGAATTGTACACAAGAACCAGGCACTATCATGAACCCTTCGTATTGGACAAGCAAAGCCGCAGCTATGAATTACACCAACTAGAAGGGCTTTCTCTAAGAAAAAAAAGCTTCGACTTTCAAAGGTGCCATTGGGGTGACCGGTGGTCGACTCCAAGGCTTGACCAATTCAACTTATACATCGCTATGGAATGTACGAGAGCGACCATCGTGGAAAAACCACAACATGCATTACCCAATCAGACCGAAACCACTAATGATTTTCATGCTCGATCGCCCCAACAGCGAAAAATTGGACTGCTCCCAGAATGTTAGCTCAAGATTCTCTTGATGAATGCACATGTATGGTGCCATCCGCAATCAAGAATACTCGGCCCCCAAACCGCAACCCGAACGCGTTCGGAACACTATTTTCATTCTACCCGGCAGTGAAACTTGGCTAGGCTGCAAAAATTACCCGATCAATCATCTGCATATGGTTGGTTACCTTATTGCCGGATCCGTTGTTTCTATCGAAGATGTCATTTTGTTCTATGCATTGGTAATCGGGATTGACCTATACGCGTTTGTGAGTTATAAACTAGGCAGGATTGGGGAGAAGGGAGAGGGAATGGGTTATGTGCCGACGGATTTGATTAGTTGGCAGTTGGCGATGCTGAATAAGAGTACAGGAAATGATAAGTTGACGACAAGAGATATGAAGGAGGTCGGTTTTGTTTCTTTGAGAAAGTATGAGAGTGGATTGCAGGGGCTGCGGTTTGTGAGAAGGGAGGTTTGGTAAGATTATGTGGTTTCAATGTTCTCTCTGATTTGTGAATGTTTTGGGGGACAGACTAACGATTGAGGTACAAGGTGCAAATGCTACTTTATTACAGACGACTGAACATGAGAGTATGAAGAAAGAGACGCCGAGGATTACAGTGGCGGAGAATTTTGGCCCTTCTACTCCATAGGTAGGATTATATAACATGCAATCTATGAAGATTGGGAATCATGATTTAGATGTATATCTTTTGGATGCGTGAGAGATCATTTAAAAAAATGCAAGGAAATAGATTCGAGACTCAACATACACGACTATGAGTCCACATAGCATGACGCAAGCCCAACGGCTGCGTCAAGTAGTTGCCTGATATCATCGAAGCGAGGAGTAACTTTAGTACCCGGCTGTTGATATTGGGCTATGAACAAAACATAGCCATCGTACAAACTACGAGTATTTATCAGAGTGAATGATGCAAAATACAATTCATTAGTTTTGAACCTAATAATCATGGTCACCGTAATCTTTGTTTATTTTTGAATCACTCATAATATAAGAATAATATCACCATTCACGGACTAATAGTCGGCTCTCCATGGATCGGCCGTCTGGTTCCCAGTTGGGGAAAGCGAATGTCCTTTGCAAGCGAATGTCCCTTATCAACTTGATATATTTTATAATTTTAATTATTAAAATAATAAAAACTTAATATATTTTGAAAAAATTTAAATCTATTATATTTAGTTTGATTAATAGAATTCAATAATATTTTTTTTTTTAAATTATATTATAAATTAATAGATATATACTAATAATAAGATTTAAATTCTGTAAATTTTGTTGATTTTAGCAATTTGATAATTTAGTATATTCAATCAAAATTGATAAGGGACATTTGCTTGCAAAGGATATTCGCTTTCCTCAACTAGGAACCAGACGGCCGATCCATGGAGAGCCGACTATTATTGCCGAGCTGCAAGCGAAGTTAGAAAGGGGCAAGATGTAGTCAAAATAAGGGTATAAATTTATAAAAGCATGATTCACAACTGAAGAAGGCACTGAAAGCATTCGATTGTAAGATTATGGCCATGTGCGATTTTGTGATAATAGAATCTAATATTGTGATATTTGTAAGGTAAGATTACTTTCTTGATAATGGTAGGAATCTCGCATTCTTCTGCAATGATCATATCCCATACTATAGGCGACAGATCCAATGCCCAAACCAAATCGCTCTCAGTCAAATCTGGGGGGAAAGATCCAGAGAGAGTGGAAAGCCAAACTTCTGTTGTGAAAAACTGATCGAAACCATGAAAAACAAGCATTCTCAACCCCAATTCTAACCTATTCCATTCCATCCACACCACAGCACAAACTTCAAAACCACTATACCGTGCATATACCCTCATTCAAACCCTCTAATCCTTCGTAACATAAACCCAAATCACAGGCCCCTGCCCGGGCAACCCCGTTCTCTTCCTTTCCGTCTCCCAGCCCAAATCCCCCAACCTCTTCTTCATACGATCCTTATCACCTCCCTTAAAAATCATACCCTGCAACCACTTCCCATTTCCCGCCTCCGAAACCTCCGTCATAACATTCTTGTTCACATCCTTATTATCGCATCCAAGCTGCTGCATCATTTCCTTAACCGTCATATTAGTCGGCACGAAGAATTTCTTATGATTGAGTGCATCGTGGGAATAGAGAGGTGTGTGCGCTTGCCAGGGGGGCGTGGAACCGGTTTGGAATACATGGATGAGACAGTGAGAGGTGGGAAAGAGATAGTTGTAGCCGGGGGGAATACCGACGCCCCCGAAATGGTTTTTGACGCTGACACCTGGCATGCCGCTATTATCGACGGGTGGAGGGGCGGGGTGTGTGCCAGGGAAATGATATTGAGGGGCTACGAATCCTGGTGGGCCATACCCTGAGTTGCCGTATGGGTAGCCATATGGTGGTGGATACACCATGGGTGAATATGGGGAGCCGGTGAACGGCATTCTGGTGCTGGGTGGAAGTGGACCGGAGTCCGGGCCGTGGCATGTGTTGTATGGTACGCCGGACATTTATTGACGTAGACTAGAAGAATAGATAACCGGAACTTGTGCGATGAAAGGTTGATAGAGAGGTGGCCGAGGGAAGATTTGTTGAGGTGGATAGGGCGGAGGACGTGGTCCTGGATCTCGACCGTGGTATCTATTCCAACCGCTCGAGGAATCGGCTAATGCTGTAAGTTCTTGGTAGTAGAAGACTTCGCAACCTGCAACGTCGAAGATTTGTATGCGGAGAAGCTGGACTTGTTGGAAGGTGCTGAAGGGATCACACAACGTTTTGTAAGACACTACGACTTGTACGTCTTCGTATGGAGGTAAAGTTACAAATCTTCTTTCTTGGGAGGACGCCACGATGACGAGTTGAGCATGGATGTGCCGAAGCTTGTTTTACTGGTAGTTTGATGGAGGGACAATGTAGTGGCGTAAAGAGATGAGCGACAGAGAGTATAGATGGAGGTCGTAGATGAGTAAAATTTTGATGAGTTGTTCAGGTTTGGAGTAAAGGAGAGCCTTGCTTAAATAAAAGACGAAAGGGGGCGGATTTGATGGAAGAAACATAAGTAGTTGTGAATGGAGAAATTTTTTGTGAATCATGGAGCATCTTCAATTAATAAACTTGTCCTGAATGATTCAAAAAGTTTTCATCGCCCTAGAGGAACATATGGAGGCAATCCTTGGATGACTGAAGGATGAATCACAAGCAAGTAATTTGGAGTAAAATGTTCAATCCTGTGAATTTCAAGATGGGACCTTAATCTTGAGGCCGTCTCTCTTGCAGTAATCGTAATCTTACAAAAATGCTCTAGATTCCCACCTATCCTTAAAAAGTTCAAAATATCCATGAAGCTTGAATTTGATGGCTTATCCACCTGCCACTACAGCAAGGCCTTCGTAAATCTTCCCCTTAACAGCGTAAAAGGAACTAGTTGTGACGCCAACGCTTTCTACCTCAATCCTTCCTGTGCCAGTCTTACGGACAATGACAGACCCATCGATCAGGAGAGTACCTTCTCCCCTAAGTTCGGCAGTAAGACCAGATGATTGCATGATTTTCCGCAGATCTGTTAACCTTAAATCACCAACATGCAAAGGCTGTGCAACCGATCTTGTTGCCGATGCCATATTCGAAGGTAGGACATCTAAAGTTGGCATTTCAACAAGAGATTTCGCTGAATCGAGAGCTGATTCTATTGCGGTTTCTTCCGATTCTCCTGTCAACATCTTTTGTTTCTTATTGGCCCCTTCTGAGTCATGTGAATCGGTGTCGATATGTGTAGTTTCTAATCGACCAGTAAGAGTCACAATTCCCAATCCCTTGACGTTCTGCCAGCGCAGTTGTTTCACCAACGAATCAGTGAGTTTCACGGCCCATGCATTGGTATCTACACTTGCGTCAATAATAACGCCAATTTCTGGAGTGTATACATCGACAAGTTTGTCTTTTGTGCTACCAAGAAGCTTTCTGCAATCGCTGGCAAGCGCTAACGTCTCTTCTTTCATTCCCCCAACCAGTATAAGCTTTCGAGGTTGAATTAGAGGTATCAGCATCTGAAGACTGCGTTTGTCGTGAAGTCCGGCGAAGTCGACGAATGCGATTCGAAGATTGATTTTCAGTGTCTCCGTTGAAATATCCAGCCGAGATGGCCCTGGAATTTCTTCTACAATATCCATTAGGTCATCCTCTTCTAGGATATCAGCTACAGAGCCGTCCTCGTTTTGACCAATCTGCTGTCGTTTGCTTTCATTCGACGCTCTACGTTTACCAGAAGTTGTAACATCATCCCATTTTCGTTTTTTGCCGAGGGTATCTTTTGTATCATATTTTCCAGGTCTTTGCGGCTCCTGTCCATCCAATTCGTCCCGTTCTTCCGCCCGCAGAAATTCCCCGGGTCTAATCAGTTCCCCGAAATCATCGTTCCGTTTTCTCCTGATCGCCATAGGAAACATCTTATCACGACCCTTCTTTCCTCTTACATCGAAATCGTGAACACCTTTCTTTCGAAGAAGAATGTTGACACCAAGATCTTCATCGCTTAAGCCAATCTTTTTCCGATTCGCTTGACCCATAGTTGCGGATATATTCAGAGCTTTTCCTTGCTGATCAGTCTCAGAATCATCGGAATCCGATGAATCCGATGAAGCATCATCAACAATATCAGCAGAAGCCTCAAGAGCTGTAGTGCCACCCGGTTGAAGAGTGTTCTGCAATTGACGTTGTGTTGCTAACCATTGTTGGTAGACAGTCAGATCATTACCCTCCAATGGGATACGTTTAGGTTCTCTGATTTCAAGATCTCTTCCACCCCCGTAGACCTGTTCTAGATTTCCTCCACTAGATCCTGGTTCCGAAGCAACTCCATCGCGTCGTTCCTCCCACCATGACCACAAAGTCCTCCCCAATCCTGAAGCTCCTTCAATTTGGTTCAATCTCTCTGTCAAAATTAGAAGATTCTTGTCATCATCTGCGATTCTTCGTAGCACTTCTTTAGAGAAACCCCATTCTATTGAAGTATCACTAGCAAGGATGACCTTGCCTACAGATCTTCCTAAGCTGTCCGTTTCCTTCAAAATCCGGTCAATTTGGCCCTTTCGTCCCAATAGTCGAAGATGTTTGAACTCGAATGGCCCAGCATTTGATTTTGGTTCCTGTGGATTTCTCCTTTGCTGTCCAGTTTGGTCCTCATGGCCAGGCTGGGACTCAAACTCCCGAATAATAGCTTCGTCCATCCATTCGAACATACTTCTCGTATATCTCATCGTCATGTCGCTTGTACTGACTGCCAGGTAGGCCTTGGCGGATTTAAATGTACTTTCCTCCTCCTTGTTTTCAGTTCTCCAAGCATGCTCCAGAAGATATGCAAGTTCCATCATTCGTGCTCCAGAATCTGTTGGTATAAGGACAATACCTCCTCTGCTAATTGACGATTTGATCATATCGAGTAATAGTTCATCTCTCTTGGCTCTCCCTCCAGGTAAGGCGACTCTTTCTCCTCCTTTACTACTACATATTAATGCCGTTGGTTTTCGCAATTGTTCAATAACCTCAGCCCCTCCTGCTCCCGCTCCACCCAGCCAAGCTGCACCAGCCAAAACATTCTCACGAGCTTGATTCCAGTCCACTGCGTATACTATAGACTCGAGTCCGTGTTGAATGTGCCATATTGTGCCTCCTAAACTGTGTCCCGCATTGTAGGCCGTAATCGTGACTCCATTAAGAGGCTGGTGTGGCTGCGAATATTTCAAAGGACGAACGAGCGAGAAGTAGTAGTTAATTTCCTCTTTTGTCGGAGGTTGAAGAAGAAATGAAGATGTTGCAGGTATAACGGTCGACGCCGATGGTGTTGAGCTGTATAAGTCTTGTAAGAGAGTCCTTCCAAGCGCGCTGACAGGATGTGTCGCATAGACAGGTACTCGAGTGAACAGAGGGAAATGTTTGCAACAATGTGCATAAGCTGCAATGTGAGGGACAGTCGCATGGGTAAGTAAAATAAGTGAGAGAGTTGGTATTTGTTTCTCCAGCTCCCTTAACTTTTCCACATCGAAAGTTTCATCCCATCCAACATCAATCAGTATCTTCAATCCACCATCAAGCTCAAGTAATGATTGCGACGCCGATGATTCGGATTGCGCTCCCTGTAAGGAACAAAATGTAAACATTGTTATCGCATGCTGTGACGATTACAAAGGAGAAGAATGTATTCAAGGTTGATAATAATAATGATAATCATAATAATGAATACCGGTACAAGGCTAGCTTGGAAAGGCTGTAGCCGCGACCAGACGCCCAATAATACGATAACACGCTAAAAATTTAAGGTTTGGGCCTGGTCAGGAATTACTGCCCAGGGGTACATGAGGCAAGGTAGCCTTAAGGAGTGGTGGGACGGAATTTATATCTTCAATTCCATTCAGTTGATACCCTGGCTGATATTTCAATGTTTTTTGCCAGTTATTCCTGTTAATGTCCCATGTTGTCGCAGATTCTATACCATTGCGCATCCATATGATCTTATAATATCTCACAGTTGTCCGAATCTTTGATACACAATATGGCGCAACCTCCCTTCGTAAGGCAATCTGTTCTATTCACAAGATTTTGCGAGCGATTTCACAGCTTTTTTACATGGACTAACTATAATACATAGCAACAGCAGCCATCTTATGGTGGTCAACCTGCCTACCAAGGCCCCGGAAACCCTATGATGCATCCTACGGATCCAAATGATCTCGGCATGGAGAGTTTACAGATATCGAATCAACAACCAGTAGCAAGGAAAAAGAAGAAGGATAGACACGCATATCACGTTGTTGAAGCTCAAGGCTCTTCACAAGCATTTAATGGAATACCTCAGGGCGGTGTTCCACCTTCAGCTTATCTCAATGCCGATCCTTCATTAATACCCTCTTCAGGTGGGCAGTTCCTAAATTCGCCCATCACACCTCAAATGTCACAGTTCCCTGCTCCTGTGAATGCGCCTTTCAGCCCCGCGAATCCTGCCACACCTGCCGAATTCGCTGCAAGAAATGGATCTGGGGATGGCTTCTCTGCTAATGTGCAGACTTCGGCGCAAGGCCGAGTAGACCCGGATCAGATCCCCAGTGTACCTCGATCGAGAGATGCGATCGCGCAGTATTACCTCAAAAATGTGTATCCAACCTTTGAGCATCACCTTCCTCCTACAGCTACAGTACCGTTCGTTGCCTATGATCAAGGGAACTCTTCACCAAAGTTTGCACGTTTAACTATGAATAATATCCCATCCACGGCAGATGCATTACATTCGACAGGGTTACCGCTTGGCCTTCTTTTGCAACCATTAGCTTCATTGCAGCCAGGCGAGCTCGAGATACCAGTTTTGGACTTTGGAGAAACAGGCCCTCCTAGATGTCACAGATGCCGTGCCTACATAAACCCGTTCATGGTATTTAGGTCCGGAGGTAACAAGTTTGTTTGCAATATGTGCAACTATGCGAACGATGTGCCTCCAGAATACTTCTGTGCAACTACACCACAAGGGGCTAGAGTTGATAGGGAGCAAAGACCTGAGTTAATGCGAGGAACTGTCGAATTCTTAGTACCAAAAGAATACTGGTCACAAGAGCCTGTTGGTTTAAGATGGATCTTCTTGATCGATGTTGGCCAAGAAGCGCTGAATAAAGGGTTCTTAGAAGCATTCTGTGAAGGTATTCTTGCAGCTTTGTACGGAGGCGAGGATTCTACCGAAGAGGATGGATCTTCGAAGCGCAGAATTCCCGAAGGATCTAAGGTCGGATTCGTGACTTTCGATAAGGATATCCATTTCTATAACATGAATCCTGCATTGGATCAAGCTCAAATGTTGATCATGCCGGATATTGATGATCCGTTTGTCCCACTTGGGGATGGACTCTTCGTGGATCCGTATGAAGCAAAATCCAACATTACCTCTCTGCTGAGTCAACTCCCACAAATATTTTCTCAGATCAAAAATCCCGAGCCAGCATTACTTCCTACTATCAATGCAGCCATGGCAGCTCTCGAGAAGACTGGAGGAAAAATTGTGTGCTCTCTATCGGCCCTTCCAACCTGGGGGCCTGGAAGGTTATTCCTCCGTGATGACGGAAAACAGCATGGTGGGGAGCAAGACAAAAAGCTTTTCACTACTGAACATCCCGGCTGGAGAAGAGCGGCGGATAAGATGGTTGCGACCGGAGTTGGCATTGACTTGTTCCTTGCTGCTCCTGGCGGCGGATATCTCGACATCGCAACAATAGGTAAATTAATGCATACTTCCCTGGCTATTACCTAATTTGACTAACTTGCATAGGCCATGTCGCTGCTGCTACTGGAGGAGAGACATTCTACTACCCCAACTTTGTCTCTCCACGAGATAACGAGAAACTGTCACATGAAGTTGTGCGTTCCGTTACACGAGAGACTGGATATCAAGCGCTGATGAAGGTCCGATGTTCAAACGGTCTGCAGATATCTTCATATCATGGCAATTTCATCCAACATACCTTTGGAGCTGATATTGAATTTGGCGTCATTGATTCGGATAAGGCTATGGGTGTCTTATTCAGCTATGACGGAAAGCTGGATTCAAAGTTGGATGCTCACTTCCAAAGTGCCCTACTCTACACTACGGCTAGTGGTGAGCGAAGGGTAAGATGCTCAAATGTTATCGCTAGTGTTAGCGATCAACCCAAGGATTGTATGAACTTTGTGGATCAAGACGCTATTTACGCATTGATTGCAAAGGAAGCTGCATCAAAAATGCTGGCACATTCATTAAAGGAAATCCGAGTTGCTTTGTCGGAAAAGAACGTCGATATCTTGGCCGGATATCGTAAGAACTTCTCGGGTTCTCATCCTCCTGGTCAATTAGTTCTACCAGAGCACCTTAAAGAACTCAGTATGTACATTCTAGGTCTTGTTAAATCTCGAGCTTTCAAAGGAGGACAAGAACCATCCGATCGCCGAGTTCACGACACGCGCATGATCAAAAGTATGGGCGCTCTTGAATTATCTTTGTACCTATATCCTCGCATGATCCCAATTCATAATCTCGCCCCTGAAGATGGGTTTGCAAACGAAGATGGTCATCTTAGGATGCCACCTTCCGTACGAGCCTCCTTTTCTAGAGTCGAAGAAGGTGGCGTATATCTCGTGGACAATGGACAGAATTGCTACCTTTGGATGCATGGCCAAACCTCACCTAATCTTATCATCGATTTATTTGGCGAAGACAAAGACAATCTTAAGGCACTGGATCCATATCTCTCGTCCTTACCCGTGCTTCAAACCCATCTCAGCGCTCAAGTGCGAAATATACTCGAATATTTGAAGACGATGCGTGGAGCCAAGGCTCTGACGATTCAGCTTGCGAGACAAGGTCTCGATGGTGCAGAATACGAATTTGCCAGACTGTTGGTGGAAGATAGAAACAATGAGGCTCAAAGCTATGTCGACTGGCTGGTTCACCTGCATCGGCACGTGCAGCTCGAGGTAAGCTATCTCCTTCCTTCACAATAAAGACTGAATATCATGGATGCTAACATTTCCTGCGAAAATAGTTGACGGGTCAAAGAAAAAAGGACGATAGTGGGGATAATTCCATAACGTCGAATTTTGCAGGGTTGAGACCTCCATATTGGTAGTTTCTCGGTTGCATGATGGACGAAGAAAAGTGTACGGCATAGTTCAAACCTGAAAAGAAAAAAACCGGAATTTTGGAGTCATGGGAGACATGGAACTGGGTTTTGGTACGACAGTACATGTGATTAGCCTGCATAAATATCAGCATTTAACATCCAAACTTTGGTCCAGATTCAAAGTCTTGTTGTTCGGACCATTTCGGCTTCTTCTTGCTGTACTCGGCCACGGCCCAACGATGATTTTAAAGCTAGTTGTGGTGGTAGTTGTAACTCCTTTCTTTCCTAGCCACGCCAGTTAAAATTCCACCCCATGGTTTTTGCTGATCTCTAGGAATCAACAAAGGTAATGTAAGCACGCATATCATACGTATCGTCCCGAGCCTTATCATCTGTCCTTCGCTTCCTCAACTAGAAGCCATCCCGCCGGGCTAATGTCTATCCGGATGTGCTGAATCCTTGGCTTTGCTGGCGGTTGTTTATACTGTGTCAAAAAAACATGAAGGAACATGGTTTATATTTAAATATCTAAGTCATTGATACTTATGCATGTCTTTTATTTGCCCGTTCTTATTCCTATTGTTTATCCCTATTGAGCCTGTAAGGGTGTATTTTTATGTATGTATGGGTATACACGGGGTGCTAAGTAGATGCAACTCTATTTGTGCTTATGTGCGGCGCCGGCACTTCACTCATTATTTAAGCACTGCAACACGACTAAAGTAATGCGAGGCAAGGGTACATGAAACTGTATAAGTGGTACTGTAACGAGAATATAAATATCATGGCGCAGGGAAGAAGGATGGTGCGTGTAATACAGGGCGCATATGCGAGGAAAACGGTTTCGAGATAAGGTGGTCGAGATTAGATGTGATGGAGAAGTATGGAGATGATGCTGTGTAATTGGAAAAGTATCCAAAACACTGTAGCCGATGCGGCGTCTATTTTAAGGGTAATTGCGTTTCGATGCGCGCGGATAGGGTTCCGGTGAGTGCGGGTTGGTTGGATGTAGGTTCCGTCGGCGAGAAGCCTTCGAATGACCTGGAGATTCTTGGCTGAGAGAACCCTACCTGTCTAATCTTAGATTTGGTACAATTTTCAGGTTTTAGAGAAATGCCTTGAGAATTCTAGAGTTGTTTGCAAGATCCTTGGTGCCGAGGAATGCGGTGTTACGATAAGTGCATTATGGAGATGGAAAGATGGTTTACATACGAATGTTTTTATTGGTGGGTTGATTTTAAGTATATCTGGGTTCTTTTCTGGGTAGTATTTCGCTTGTGGACCTATGCAGTGAAGCTGATGGTCTGTCTTCCGATGCGGTGTTACTTGCTTTATGTTACCATCTCCAAAGAAAAGCATGCCTGTTTAAGATGAGATTCATTACTGTCTATGTCTAATATGCTTGAGTCCATTCTTATAATCACATGTTTTATTTACTAGGTAGTGTAATCACAAGTTTTGTATATGGTCATAATCCTTTAGTTTAATCTTTTGGCATTACCATTCCCAATGTATCATCCAAAACGCCTCAATGATTGAAGTCAATCTATTGATCGGACTTACCGGTATGACTACCAGTGCTTCATCCGGGTGTGGCCTAGTGGCTTCTGATCTGTTCGTGGTCAACATAACCAACCAAGCGCAGCACACTCTTCACCCCTGGTCCCAATCGGTCGTTCGACGGCTGGGTTCTGGGGTTTCCATCTTCACCATTTCGTTCAAGATGGTCTTGAAGTTTCATGAGAGTGGACCGCTCGTCTGCAGTCCTGCATCCACAGGTTACATAGACGGAGATGACGCGTGGAATTACCTCGCTTTTGGCTGGCGTGGTTGCTGGACTTGGTTTGGTGAGTTTGGTCATATTGCTTTTCTGTGGCTAAAATATGATTTGATGTTTGTGTTGCTCCTTTGAGAAGTGAAAAGGGGGGGTATTACATACGTAGTAGCGAAGCGTATTGTGCAGAAGCTACTCGGTATTCAAAATGTGAAGAGGCAATGCGAGGAAGAGTTTGTTCTGGATGTATTATTGGCGAATTGGCTCATTTTCATATCCATGGTATCTTGGGGGCCTGTTCCAGTCCTCTAGATCATGGCTGAAGCGATAATTTGCTTTTCCATCTCCACCTCCTCTATTCTGCGTGAAGTTCCCTTCTACAACGAAAAGATTATTTGAACCCAACAAAGCCTTTGTATGTCTGTCTGACTTGTGATGGACAAACAAAGAAAGCTCTATAATTAGCTAAGCTCACTTTGGCAAAAGAGATTTTTGCTGTGGTATAGCCCCCAAATAAAGCAAAAAGGAAATATTTACATACAACAGTGGGGATTCGCTGGTGGTCACCCACCCAACTACTAATCCACCGATCTGAAGCTTGTGTATGGCAGAGCGGACGGGATGCCCAATTCTCTTCAGTCTATGGTCGTATGTGGTAGCTCGCGTACTTTTTCAGCCCTTATATTAGAAATAATATCTTAATCACTCCCCTATTTGCGCGCTTAGGCGAAGCTTTGTTAGTACGATTTCTGTCACGTTCATCTGTCACGTTCACGTATTGCATACTATAGTTTCTTAAATCTATGATACTAAGTGTTGTCAAAAGAATGGTTAATTTAATTGGGGTCTCGAGGATCGATGATGCAGAAAGAAAAATGTATCAGACATGCTTTCTATTTCCAAATTCAATCAATCAATCGCACGTGGTTTTTCTCGTCAGTTGAAAAAGATGCCATTGTCTGGACTCACCCACTCACGACCACTCACAACTCCATATGTCTGATCGGTTTCTTGAGCAACTTCCACTCCATCTTTAACCTTTCACCGTCCTCGTGTGCCGCTTCAAGATGCAACACTTCACACCAAATCTCAAGATCCGGCTGGATGCCCTCATCTTTGTTGGAGGTCCACCCACGATGGTTCTTCACGCATCCCACCAACATTGCCACCCGTTTCTTCCCATCAGGGATACGCGAGCTTGAGATGGTGAATGGTCGAAGCATGGTTGGTTCAACCATTTTCCCCTGCCAATATGATGCATAGGATTTTGCTTCGATGCGGAATTCATCAGGTTCATGAGTTCCGTCGGGCATTCTGCGCGTGCTGATGAGAGCACAGGAAAGTGAGAGTTGGGATGGTTGTGCGTCGATCGAGGTGGAACTGCTGGTGCAGTCGAGTTCGAGGTTGAAGTGATGGTGGGACTTGCTCATGTCATCGTCGTGGTGGAAGAAGGTGAAGATGTCAAAGATCTTGTCGTGTTTTTCTCGGGGAGCTGCTGCTGTGATGCTTGCAAGCCCAAGAGCGAGCATGATTGCTCGGAAGATTGACTTCATGGCTGTGGTGTTCTGGTTGTTTTTTTGTGAGATTCGCCTTTTTCTGTGAGATTATCGATGTGGTATTTGCAGAATCAGTGTTTGTTGCATTTGATTTCTGTAGATTCCAGGTTTATGGGAAAAGATAGACGGGCTGAGAACAAAGAAAGCAGGAGTTATATACAGATGAGAGAAGGCTCAGAAGGGCTCTGTTCTGGTCTGTTGTCTTGATCCTGTTCATTGATGGACATATGATCTAGTTCGACTCGATAGGAGTAAGAAAATATTTAGTAAATATTCACATGCTATCTGTATGCTCAGATTGACAGATTGATCTCGTAAAAGTGTGTAGAATCCCTGACTAGGACAGATGTATTGTTCTAGGAGTTGTTCCTGCACTGTTTAATACCATCTTCCCCAATTTACGAAGACTCCATGTTCACGTGAGGTAGAGTACGAATCACTCCCCAATAACCACTAATGTCATGATCCATGATATCACATCATGAAGGTTTCCTATCCATTCCTCCCAGCTTGAGGCCATTAATCATCAACGGATCGCGTCACTTCATGGCCTATGTCCCATCATCGTCTCATTGGGGGATGTCCGCCGGTAGGCACTCGACTGCCCTTTGGCGGAGTTGTGCATTTTGAGCAGTACACTGGTATTTGTTTGGCTTCCGGTACGAACTCTGGTAGAGCAGGGTTGGGAGGAATGAAGCGCACGCTGACCCGCATGCTGCAAATGATGCAATATCTGATTTCGAGAATGCACATCTTGTGTGTAGCGATCGAGAGTTGAGGAAGGTTGAGAGAATGTTGTAATTTTTTGGGGATTTGAAGAGGGAGGGAAAAGGTTTCGAAGGGTGTGGGGATTTGTAGGGGATGCTAAGCTGTCCTTCCTTTTCTAGTCGTTAGACTACAAAAGAAACAAATTACTCACTTCATAGGGGGTTCTAGAATTTAACGAGAGAAATGAAGCTATATTCAATACGTATCTCCCTAATCTTCATTGTTTGTGAAATATGCAGAAACCGGGATTCTCACCCGGGCGTCGATAGTCCCTTGTTCAGCTGTAAGTGAGCTTAATTTAGAAACAAACGAACAATGAAAATGTTGTTGAATCAGAGAGAACAAGTCTCAGACAATCACATAGTGTGGATCACGAACAAAGAACATTGTCAAAGCAGTTTTGTCGTGAATCATTTGGCGAATACAACCAGTGCTCTACAAATGACAAGGAGTCCCACATTTTACCCTCTCTCCCCTTCCAAATTTATCCATACGATACACTATTACAACTCATCACACTTTCGAACCCACAAAAGATCAAACGAACAAAAGAGATCACCAACATGTGTATCTACGTCCAAACCGTCTGCCCACGATGCATCCACATTATTGGTTACTTCTGGGAGAGGAAATGTCCGCTATACAACCAATATCACATGCAGGAATACAAAGAGGTCAAACACCCAAGCTATTGTAATCGAGAAAATTGCGTACCACCCAAGTCTCCCGAAAAGTCAAGCCCGGCCCGGCACCATCATAGTCATCATCTAAGGTTATCGTCAAGAGATCGGGCCGAGTCTTCATAACATCGGAAGAGGGGATCTCTGATCATCAAGTAGCTGAGCGGCCGAGCTAAAGAATAGGCTCAAGTATTGATTTTGAGATCAAAGTCTTTGCAATGTGGCTCGATGGATTAAGAAAATAATATTAGATATTTGAGTAGAGGCCCACAATCAGTCAAATCATCTTTGGACTTCCAAGAATATCCAACGTCATCCGTGACCTTGAAATGTGACATTTTTCTCCTTTATCCAAGTTTCCAAGAACGGAAATATTGGGGGCCGAATGTATGTATCCCCTCGTTGTTGTACTAGTGACCCTCGACATCATGCCACAAAAAGGTTCTCTCACGCTCCACGACACTTCCGATCCGTCATATCATGCAGCTATGATAGAACACTCCTAAGTCAAGATCCAGAAAAGTTTGTCGTAATACAAATACCAATAAATATTCTCCTAGCGGCGTACCGATAAGACCAATCATTTCACATGATCGTATTCGTCCCACGGTACCACCTCACCGCATTTTCCCAAATCTATCCGTGACGTTGGATCCCAATCCATCTCACCTCTCCGCATTTTCTCGACCTAGAGTCATACAGAAAGTTCGAGTACTGGTATTTCGCGTGTAACACTGCACTCGCGGCCCGCACCCTTGACACCTCTTTCAGATGCAATCACATCCCCTCCACGATTCCACCGTCCGACTTCCAGAAAAGCGCAGTGTAACCCGGGGAACATGCATACCGATTGATCAATCCAATACGGATGACAGTAGCGCAATGCAGGATCCGCCGATTTGGTCGAACGTAGTTACACATTGCAAGGAGAGACAGAGTTTATGAGGGCCCGAGAAGTAGGCTCGGCCGTGTTTGGAAGGCGTACCAGATCTGGAGATTGTAATTTTGGGGGCGGAATCGTGCGGGATGTCGCATATTTTGTTGGGGTCGGAGCCACATATGTCATATTGAAGTGACACTACCACTGCGTTGCGTATCACCAATACTGTATATGAGCGTTTTGATGAGTGAATGTTCTCCTTTTAGTGAAGGAAAGAAAATCTCCGTTTGACGCATGCTGTGACCACGATGTGATTAATATCTGGAAACGGAGAATTATTAAGTTGTTGGGAATGAGGAGCTGAAGAGAAAAAGACTGAAATTAGATATTTAGCAGGAGATGAAGGTAACTTTACGAATCAGTGAAAAAATGTAAGATACGACCGGAAATTTAGCCGTACCCGTCAGCGCAACAACATCACGCGATATCGTCCGACAATAATCGTTCTGGTCTCCCTCAAGAAGTTACATTTTAAGCCATGGGATTCAACCAGTCCTCCTTGAGGAAGTAATCATCGGATGGTTTCTATAGAGTGTGGCCATTCAAGGAACTTTCCATAGCACACTGTGTTTCACCTTTTGAATAGTAATCAAGTTATTATCATAAAAGAGGTAACAAGAGCCGTTTGTAAGTAGCATAATGTCTCGCAATTTAATAAATCTTGTTCTCTACAGAAGAAAAATCGAAAAAGTGTTCCCAATATTTCCCCCATCGCTCTTGAAGCCAGGCCCTAGTTTTTGTGTTCCCTTGTCGCTAACAAACGCCACCTCATGTAATCCACCCATGTCCTGCATCATAACAAGTATCGCTCTTTCGGGTTCACGACTTGAAAGCGCCGTGGAGGTTTGCTGGCTTGAATGTTTGCCTGAATATGTCGAGTTCGTGGGTGAACGAAGTTTTGCTACTTGAACTTGATGGTTTTGAACTTTTCGATGAAGAGCTTGGACCGCTAGAGCTAGAACCCCCAGAACCTTCACATGGCTCAAAGGCAAAGATGATGGCCGAGAATTGCTGATTGAACTCGTCGTCGCGAACCAGAAGCTCGCGCCAGATATTGGCAACTTCTTCAGGTGGGTTCTTAAAACCCGGGCCAAGACCATAGGTTCCGATCACGATCTTGTCATAACCGTAGAAGATTGCGATTCTCAAAGCCGTCTTGATGGAAGCCTTCATTAATTCGCGTTCGGTTTTGAAGGAGTATTTTTTGCCGGAGCTGTCAAGTTTGGGACGTTTGACGGTAGGGACGGAAATTATTGGTAGAGCTTGAGTTATTTGTCAATATAAGTCGTATGACTGATGCTTTGATAACTCACATTTGTATTCTGACCACGGCTCGTATTTCTCTGGTCCATTGCGGAAAACAACTTGCGCACATTAGAATGAATGCGTCACATTTGAAGATGAGCTTAACTAACCAACGTTCTGAGAAACAATACCAGCTCGTTCGGGAATGGGGTAGTTGTTTGAAGTTATATTATCCGATGCTGGAGTAGTCAGACAGGCATAGAGTGTGCTTCGTCTGGCCAAACACTCTTCGGGTTGCATTACGCCTAAGAGAATGTATTAGAGTAGTAGAAGATAAGAATATATTCTAGATATACCGGCTTCCCAGTCACCACCTGGTCGTCTTTCATGTGCTGACATAATAACAGGAATAGGGCGGTTATTCTCGCTCGCTGTCCATTCAAGTGCCAGGTCCACGGGATCTCGTTCCAAAAAAGCTGTAGAGTATTTATTAGTCAATAAGTTTGAGGACTTTCCCAAACGCACTCACCAAATGTATACTGTCTTGGCTCTCTGATTTGCTGATCTCGCAAAGAATCTGAATGGCATAAATACGAAGTTGTGGGCCACTGTGGACAAGCACTACGAATGTAAGGAATGTAGGTTTTCTTTGCTTCGGCAGCAATCTCTGAAGGCTTTGGCTTGGAAGGAGGCATATTAGAGCTGTATGATGAGGAATGGTGCGTGTATGTAGAAGCAAACTATCAAATCAGAAGAGTGTAGTAAATGTCATGTACCGTGTGATCTTGGGAAAAAACGGCGAAAGGAAGGGAATAGTTCAAGCATTATATAAACGAAAGCAGATGTGATTCACAAAAAGAAAGAAAGAAAGCTGGGAATCCGCTCTAGTCCACATTCCTGACGCACGATCTCGAACACAGACCTGAAGCTGACAGGTTACAGGAACTATTGTGATTCAAGAAAAGCTATATTGAAAATTCACTCTTTATGGATGTTTTTCGATCCAGACTCTTTGAGTCAAGATCATTTTCACAGAGCTGAAGACACATCAACAGCTAATGGAGAGCGGATAATAAGGGTTGCAGCTTCCGAGTCCTTGCTACCAAGTGACAAAGTGTATGCATGTTACCGGAGACAACCCCAAAGATCTTTTTGATCGCGTCATGTATGTTACATAAGATTCGCGAGAAACAGATCTGTCAACTCTCGTCATCTCCGATATGCATAGGTAAAGTATATGAGAAACAAGATTGGCCTGTGCAGATTCGACTTGGTTCAGAAAGATAACGGGTAGACAGCAATGAAATGCCGGTACTGTGAAACGTTCCACGAAAAGGGGGTACATTCCAGAGAGAAGAATGGGCTTTAAATCATTGTGCAAGGCTGCAGATGATGATAATGTATGGAGTTTGCAGGAGATTGATGAGATACAACCAGGGAAAGAAGAGGTCTGGGGTCTGAGAATTAGCAGAAAATTTCCAATTAATTTTGTGATTGCTTTTGCCAGCGGGGAAACTCGGAGTCCTATGAGCCCCTGACGAGGATTAGGTAGGCTTTTAGTTTCTAGTCTCTAGATGACTTTGTATGCGTATATACATCATTGTCAATAGACCGCAGACTAACATTGCTGATAATCTACAAGTAGTTAAGAATTGATAAGTAGAACTGATAAGTATTACTATTCTGCATTGTAGATTATTTGGTCGATGCATATGATCAAATCTGATGGAAAAGTTGAAATTATCAGCCAATCGGCTCGGGTCGTTTCGGCTCGGCAGATATAAATCTTACCCCAATCCTAGCAAATCTCCTGAAACCACATTTAGCGCCGCGTCTACGGTGACCGTAACTTGCCAATATATCTTCTAATATCAGAAACTCAAATAAAAGCATAACCTTACCTTACATCAAAAAGAATGTACAAAACGAGACCATATCACCATAGGCAACCACAAAATCACAAAATAATTCAATAAGAAACTCGAAATTAATTTTGTCGATCTTATTGACTCGATTGCGCTTCCAGAGATCGAATAAGAAATAATGGTACGACCCGGGTTCTTATCACAATATGTCACACGAACTTTGACTCAATCGAGGAGCTTTAGAATTTCTTGCCCTACTAGTAGATATTCCCAATTATCTGTTGCAAAACTGCTTGAAACTTCTACTGAGAATGTAGATGAGGTTAAAGTCAATATCAATGGCTTCATTCGTTCAATCAGGAATCAAAAGAAGATATCCTTTGCTTCAATTGGTGATGGCTCAAGTGTGCAACCATTACAAGCTCTTCTTACTCCACAACAAGCTGAAAGGTCTGATAACCATTCAAAAAAGTTTCTGTTTCATTCCTAATCGATTCCTAATCATACGATAGACTTTCGACGGGTACAGCCGTACGCCTCACCGGATACTGGAAATCGTCGCCGAACCAAAAGGCACAAAGCAGTGAATTGCATGTGCTTGAAGTAGATATTTTGGGTGCCGCAGATCCTGCCGTATGTAAGGCTTGGATGCAATTCAATTGTTATTGATGATCATTACTGATCTGAACTCGCAGACCTTTCCACTACAGAACAAATATCATACGCCTGAATATCTCCGCACCATTCCTCATTTGCGAACACGAACGCCCTTCAACTCAGCATTACTTCGATTTCGATCACAAAGCATAGCCTCCCTCACACAGTTTTTCACTGAACAGGACTATGTACAAACACATCCTCCCATAATTACATCTTCGGATTGTGAAGGCGCAGGGGAGGTTTTTCAAGTGGGTAGCGCGCATAAAGGGCCAGTTGGGCAAGGCGACGATGGAACATTCTTCAGATCATCAAAATACCTGACTGTCTCAAGTCAACTACACCTGGAGGCTCTGGCTCAATCTGTGGGAAGAGTATGGACACTGTCCCCTACATTCCGAGCGGAAAAAAGTGATACTCCAAGACACTTGAGTGAGTTCTACATGTTGGAAGCGGAGAGCAGCTTCGTGGAAAAAATGGATAACATTATGGACCTTGTCGAAAATATGCTCAGACATTTGACGACGAGCCTTTATTCTACTCAAGTAGGGAAAGAATTATTGGAAGCGAAGCGAAGCGGCGATGATGAAACAGATACTTTGAACAGAAGACAGGAATTGACAAGAAGGTGGGAAGGTATGATGAAGGGACCTTGGCCACGCATCACCTACACGCAAGCAATTGAAGAGCTTAACAAAAGCGGTCAAACTTTCGAACATCCTCCTACCTGGGGCTTAGGTCTTCAAGCTGAACATGAACGCTACATCGCTAACAAGGTCGGCCTTGGATCGCCTGTTTTCGTAACATCATATCCAAAATCCATAAAGCCATTTTACATGCTGCCTTCAGAATCCTCTGGGACCGGAACATCTTCGGAAACCGTCGAATGTTTTGATCTTCTTGTTCCTGAAGTGTGTGAAATTGTAGGTGGATCTATGCGTGAATATAGACTACCAGAACTCATTTCTGCAATGCGAGCAAGCGGTATGGTGCGAAGCGATGCAGGGGAAGAGGATCTTGGCCCCTTGAAATGGTATACAGAACTGAGACGCTGGGGAAGTGTACCTCATGGTGGATTTGGGTTGGGATTCGATAGACTCTTGGGGTATCTTGCCGGTGTGCAGAACATCAGGGAGATTGTCACATTTCCAAGGTGGGTAGGGAGATGTGATTGCTAAGATGGGTAAGCAAAGAGCATAGTGGTTTCAAGGTAAAGGTCGACACAAACCAAGACCGACTTGGCATGAGGCTTTCTCTTGGGAGAATTCGATCGACACAGCATACAAGTGAAGAGGATTTTGTACGAATAAAGGGGTTACGAGATCACTAATTCATGCAGCAAGAGTTCAAGACAAGAAAAGAATGCCTCGTTATGAGCAACCTGAGATGCAATCCTTATCACAATACCAACACATTAACGCATTTCTTCATTCATCTTTTTACATTCTAACGACGATGTCTTTCTAAATTGCGTTTTTCTGCGTTCTCTTTCTCAATATATTTTTAGTCGTTACTGTTTGACTTGGCCCTTTGCAAATTACTGCATGATGTTATTCTCTCTCACTCCTTTCTACTACGCCTCCGACCAACCAACAATTACTTTCTTCGTCTTACGCCATTGGAAGCGCATAATCAAAATCTCACGTTACCACACTTCTCACGGATCCAAAGAGAAAACGAAAATCTTTACCGAAATCATAACTCCAGACTTTTGCCCCCCAAATACAACAGTACAACTCCACATGCATATACGAATCTTCAGCAACCTTTTTTTCTAATTTCAGCCTCATTTGCATATCCATACCCCTGGCCCCCAAGATCGAGGCTTGGGCAGAGACCTCGAGAAAAAAATTCATGTTTATTTATTCGCAAATAAATAATGTTTGTGAATAAATTAATAATATAATGCAAAGTACAAGTTCCTAACTTAAGGTAGAGTCTCTACAGTAGGTACCCGATTGACATTTGTAGGTACAGAAGTTTGTTCCAAGTTCAAATTTATCCTTAACGGAGCGGAAGGCTTTCGGGAGGATCAAATTAATTGCCCTTTTTCGGGCTACCTTCGTCTCATGAGGGAGGTCCTCCATCCATTGAATATTTAATTATTATTTCACTGTTATTTTTGTTCATTAACCTCATTCCAATTTGAGTACCGAAGCGACTCGGGGTATCAAAGAGGGTGCAAAGAAGTCTGGCTGAGCTGCGTTGCATGATTACAACAGTTGGTGACAACATACTGCAAGAGAGTATCATCTTTGCATACTACCGCAACAGAAACCCTATTCTCCTTACAATCACGAACATTTTTCGATTTCAAGATATCAATTGGCAAAATCTAGCATCTTTTTGCCTCACAGTACCAAAAAATGGAACGCCGGTATATGAGATGAAGATTACGGTCCAAATGCCGAGACCAAAGATTGAAAGGATGAATCTCGGGATCCTAAAAAAACATCAACAACACAGGGAATAGGACGACTTCCTATAGGCAGTCAAAGTTTGAGATTCTGAGAGAAACTTTTGATAGATATCAAATGTGATGGAGATATAGAAGATCTACCAACCGTTACTTGGCATTCTATATAACTTACGAAATCGAACACGTAGGCGGAACGACTTGGCGTTGTTAGAAATGAAACACTGAATCCAAGAAAATCTACACCTTTTTAATCATCAGCTTGCCTCGTACAAGCGCCGAAGCGCAGTCTAGATCTTTAACCAGGGATTTCGGAGTGGTAGCGTACCTAGTAGTTTAGGTAATCTCAACCAAAAAGACGCAACACGGCGAGTTTTGCTGTGCCTCTTGGGTGAGCAGGCTAGGCAGGCTAGGCAGGCTAGGCAGGCGCTGTGCTTTGCTAACTGAGTTGAGAAATTAAGCGCCACGATCCTGCATAGTATTTTCTTATATTGACTTCAACAAGCAAGTTAAGGAACTATTCATTCGTCATGGTTATTTCATCAATTTTTCACAAAAATCCACCAATTGAGCAATGAGTACGAAATTGAAATTCTGATTCGTCCCTTCGTCCCTCGTTGTCCCTCATCCAATCTTATTTTCCGTTTGCTTATTTCATTCTTATACCCTGTTAGGCCCCCCTCCCCCTAAGCCCCCAAATACCCCAACTCTCCACCCACACCTTATGCATAACCCCTGACCTTACTCTTCACCAAAAGGTTGGGGTCCTGAGGTCTTCACTTGTGCGCTCGCTCGCATGCTCGCATATCCCATTGCAGGAACTCTGGCAGATACACGCCTACCGAGTTGCACAAGTTATAAGCTTTGCAGCACACCCTCTTATCTATCATTACAGCCACTATACCACCACAGCCGTTGAAAAATTTAGGGCCTGTGCAATGCCATGGGAAAAGGTGTAAAAATAGTCGAAACAAGTTTTGTTTCCCTCCTACTCCATCATCCTGGACTGGAATTCTAGGTCAAATTAGACGCGCCTCGTCGTTGCATATCTTCAATACTCACTTCGCCTCTTCTCCACGGAAACTTCTCCTTACTTGCTTCCCTTCATATCACCTGTTTCCCTTCCTTGTCTTTGTGTCTGCCCTTCTTTTTTGAAGATTAGCTCGGCTAGATTGTTCATTTGTGCCAATTGTTGGTAATAGTATGGGCAAGATCTAAGAATAGATATAACCATACTTCATTGCTCCGTTCATACACACCGGATTATCAACCCCAATATCAACCCCAATATCAACCCCAATATCAACCCCTCCCCTGCCAAGTGTCAAGCATACATACATGATACACATCACTCTCCCGGAACCTTAGCTGGAAACATCGAGAGACTAGTATTAGTTTAATTTTGGAGGTAATTGTTAATGTTATCGGGTACGTAATTGCAGAAAACAGATTCTGATTGGACATAATCTATCCGTTTGTTGCCTCGACTATCTGCACCGCGGTATCTATCCCATACCCGAGGTTTCCTGTGTAGCGCCTTGGGGTGGATTGCTGGTTTGTTTACTGTTTTATGTATGTATGTGTGGTGTACGAGTGTGCTTAAATGTGTATGCAAAATTACAAGTAAAGTCTCCAATAGACTGGTAGCTAGGAGGTATCTCTTACTGTAGTATAGTGGTATCTTTCGTTCAGAAATGGGTGGTTATTGGGTGCATGGATTTGTATCAACATAGCATGTGCTTACGGGGTATGTAATATGCATTGCTCACTTCTTTCATGCACAGATAGAAAGGACCCGGGGGGTTGGGGCGAGGCTTGCTAGTGTGATATTGCAGTAGTGTTCACAGTTCTAGAGTACGTATATTTGATGAGGCCAGACCAATCATGACACTGGCGCGCTACTCATTTTACTTCCTATGTTACTGTGGTATTATGGGTGGTCACTCGGGGTGGGGGATTACTTCGCATCATTTTGCTTTCATCTCATCTCATCTCATCTCATCTCATCCTTGGGGGAATGGATTTTGATGCGATCAACATGAGTTAGGTACTCGGTCGAGATTGGGGGCTGGAGAGCCTCATAATGTTCTCGTTTTATTTCGACTCATATTATCTCATCTTGTTTTGCATGTACGTATACCATAATACTGATATACAACCTTTGGTATCCATGAGCCATCAGCGCAAATCGCCAAGTTGAGAATTTACTACAATGCCAAAAACATACTCCTTCTAAACCTCCCAACCCGTCTCCGATCCTCAATCCGAATCTACCAGCATACATGCTTAAATTAAACTCCTCCACTCCACTTTCACTTCTACCCCATCGTCACCCTCCTCTACCTTGTCCCTTCCATTCACGTTGCAAATTCTATGATATCATTCATATCCATTCTAAGATTCCACGCGGCGCCGCAAATATCTGTAAGGAATACGCATGTATATACACTGTGCCACCTTGTGCCACCTTAATCCACTCCATCCCACTCCTTCTCATAAATCAAAGGCTATCAATTTAGAGCTTTAACCTATATACATATATACATATGCACACATACATATACTCACACACATATACTCACTTAATAGCACTTACGCCCCCAACCCATCCATCCCATCCATCCCATCCATCCAATCTACACTCCATCTACACCCCATCTACACCCCATCTACACTTCACCTCACCTCAACCATCAAAACCAAAAACTAACAACCAAGAACCAAGAACCAAGAACCAAGGTCGAGGTCGAGGTCGAGGTTGCCTCTGATCTAAAACAGGCATAGCACCTCTCTTGTATATCTCAGCATATATCTAAGCACATTATATTTCAGCATACCAAATCAACCCAAATCAACCCAAATCATATCAAACCAAGCCAAACCAAACCAACTCAGAGCGTTCCTCCCTGCCTCCCTTTCTCCCCCCCCCTTCCCCCCCACCTTCACTGTTTAAACAGCATACAACATACATTACCTGGTATACCTAGCATAGTATACCTAGCACATCATAGCATATCATAACACATCACATCACATCACAGCATAGCATACTACCTACCCTACTACCTACTACCTACTACCTACTTGCCATTCTAATACAATGTAACTTTATGTAAGATTTGATACTAAGATTTGATACTACATATGAACATATGAATAGCTTGAACCATTGTATCGGTACTAAATCATATCATATCAAATCACGTCGCCTCATATTATATCATATTACATCACATCGCATCACATTACATCAGCACTTACCTACCTACCTACCTACCTACCTACCTACCTACCTACCTACCTACCTACCTACCTGCAGTATTCCTCTACTTACTTATTTTCTTACATTCTTACTTCCTCCCACACACATCCATCCATTCATCCCCCCATCCATCCAATATCAATCAACCAATCAACCAATCAGGCAATCTCTCATCCACCATACATCAATCACATTGCGTTACATCATCCATACCATAATTATTTATTAATTTCATGTTCTTTTTTTATTTGATATGATTTGATTGGATTCCATTCGTTATGCCATCACATCCATCCATCCATCCATCCTATGCAAGTAAGCTAGCTAAGCAAAGTTAAGCACTTCCCTTCCTCCAACCTCATGGCTCCTGCAAAAAGCTGATCGTATTCCCATCCCATCCACGGATTTAATCCGATGGGGTGGGTATCTCTGAAGATAACCCTCATCTTCTCTAATTCTTCTCTCATCTCCTCATATTATGATGTATGGACTAATGTATTGGAATGCCGTTTCCGTTTCCGTTTCCGTCTCCTTGTTGTGTAGTAATCTACCACTCTCACTTTCACTACACTCATCTTTCTTGTCTCATCTTCCCATGCACCCCTCCCTGGACGAAAAGAATAGCAAAAATAAAAATAAAAACTCCGTCGCAATGCATCACTCACTATCCATCCACCTTGCTTAGAATGAAAAAGACTCTCCTCTCAGTAATTTAAACTTGTACAATGAATTTATAAAATCTTTAAAAGTGAAAGAGAAAGAAGAAAGAAAAGCGAAAGTGGGATATCATTCTGTAAAGCAAAACTCCCCTCTTCCGTACCCAACGCCTCTGTTTCCCATATTCAGAACATCTTCCGTATTTTTGCGCGCCATGCCCTTGATTCAATCAGATTCTCCCTGTCTAGATCATGAATTTCCGATCCAATACCCTAATAGCTCTTGCATCCTCTGCTCCACTGCTTGCAGTCCCTATAGTCACTTTTCCATGTGGAAGATCTGCTGTACCCGTTGTAACATCCGATGCTTTCTTTGCCTCTTCTGCCTTATCACTCAGTTCTTGTTGCTTGGGGCTACTAGATCCAGCTCGAGAGTTATTGCTACTATTCGACTTTTTATCTTCTGGAGCAGGTGCGCAATCCTCTGGAACAGATACGCAATCCAAGGGGTGAACAAGACTCGAGATGGATGGTATTGTTTGAGCTTCAGATTTACCAATGTCATTGGGTGTTTCATTTGGAGATTGGTTTGGTTGGTCATGAACGCTCTTTGGTGTATGAGCGGGGGAAGTGCTAGTCTTTCGAGGTGGTGTAACTGTTCTTTGAATACCATTGGCTTCTTTTGTATGGATGTTGACAGGTTTGACAGGTGGAGGTGGTGCCGGAGCTTGGGCTAACCTTGGGTCAATCATTCCGGTATGTAAAGCTCTTTGAGCCATATGTGCCTGTTGCTCCGCCTGCATCCTAGTTATATGTTCAGCACGAGGACTGGGGTGATAGGCTGGGTGCATTTTTTGTGGGGCACCATTTTGATAACTGTGTGGGGGCGGATGAGGCAACGAGGAATTTGAGAGTGGTGGTGGAGGTCGGTCATAAGTTGTTGGTTGTGGTGGGCCTTGGGGTACGTGAACTTGGCGGTGATGGGGACTGTATTGATGACTTGGATATGGTGATGTGTGTGGAGGTCCTGGCTGAATTTGGTAGGGTGAATGATGCATTGGTCCAGGTGGGTGAGGAGGAGGATGTTGTGATGGATACATTTGTTGATGGTGAGCATATGGTGGAGTCGAAACTGGGGATGGTGGCCACGGTCCATATCCTGGATAGCCATATGGAATTCGATGTTGAGATTGATGCATATGTTGATGTGGTTGTTGCATGTAAGGACCTTGCTGCATAGGAGCTCTCGTGACTGCTGGACCTTGAGCTTCGTGAACCGTTGATTCTGGATACATTCCTTTGACAGGGATAATATGACGAAGTGTAGGATCGTTTGTGGGCTGCATAAGCTCGGGGGAGTTTGAATGAGGCCGAGAGTAGTAGCTGATTAAATGAAGATGTTGTCCGGTTGAAGTTGTGATACTGAAGGATTGCTTCATCAATCCATCAAGTTTATATCTGTACCCATCTGGTCCGTCTCCATCCATATCTTGTTCCTCATCGCTACCCTTTCCACTATCCGGTGTCTTTCCAGCCATTCTTCGAGCTGGTGGTGGTACGAATTGACCTCCTCCTCTCTTGCCTTCCATCTCGCGATATGTTAAAAAGCTGCCAGAAACTCTGCTTGCGCTCCACGATTTTCCATCGGTCCATCTTCGCATTCCTGCTTCTCTTTCATCCCAAACAAATACTGATCCAGATTTTATTGATTGTCTCTCCTTCTCCGATAATCTTCTTTGTACTCGAGGTAATAGACCAAGTCGACAAGCTTCGAATAACTTAATCGCGTCTGCAGGAGTGCGTACGTGACCGTGGTAGGTGTCCATTGTGATATGTAGGTGAAGAAATTGGGTTTCGATTGAAGTTGGAATGCGCAAGGCAAGATATGAAAGATGAACACCTAGTCGTAGTATTCCAAATCTCCGATCATATGCGAACGTCCCCTCTCAAGCTTTTGATATTCACTTCTCCCCTTGTTGATCCACTCTGAACTCAATTGCTTTCTCGTATATTTAAGGTTTTTCTTGTCTTCGATGAAGTTACGCGGTTGTGATTCTTGGTAAATTCTCGGTAAGTCAGAAATGAAAGCTTGTGCAGACGGTTAAGTCCGCAGGTCAACGTTTTTTTTATGTTTTTGAATTGAAGCGGAGATGGAATTCAACCTTTTTGAGGAAAATGGTTGAAAGAAGTGCAGGTATTGTCGAGATTTTTGATAGTGAGATGTTTTGATGAAAGATCCTCTGTTCGCTTCAGATGAATTATTAGCCAAGTATTCGAATCTTTTGTCCTACTTAAAAAAATATACCAGACGGAAGTCAACGCGCGAAGATGAGACAGGTTGAAGCACAAGGTGACAGAAGCTTAAAGTAAAGCTTAACAGAATATGCGCCTATTCTTGCTTTCAAAGTATAAAATATAAATTTGAGTTATTGGTTTCTGGGAGAGGATAGGATAGGATAAGAGAAGAGAAGAGGAGAGAAGAAGAAGAGAAGAAGAAGAAGAAGGTTTCCAATTATTGAAGAATTGCAATCGGCTCGAGCTTTGAGCATAGAGCATAGAGCATATTGAGCTTCTTATCAATTTTGATACAAAACAAACAAAATGGACTTTGACAAGAATAGAATGAGATTCATATCAAAGTAAAAAGATGTGTGAATTGAGTAAACCTTTGAACCTTTGAAAGTGGACAGACACTGTTTATCTTTTTCTTGTGCATTGAAATTTGTATTTGGATGTATGAGATGAGATGATAGAGATGACATGAGATGACATGACATGACATTATATGATATGTATTATATGTATGATATGTGAAGGTTTTTTGATACTTTTCTTCAAGGGAAGTAAGTGATTTGGGAAGAAAGTGCTTTTGTGACTTTGTGAAGCTATTCAAATCTTTGGTGTTGGAGTGAAGTTGTGTTTGAAGTTGTGTTTGAAGTTGTGTGTGATGGTTTGTTGAGGTTTATTAGATGATTCTTGATGACGCACTATGTATGTATGTAGTATTTGTATTTTGTAGCGAATTGCGGAAGAGCGGGATTGATTAATAAATACATACAAGTGAGTAAGTAAGTAAAAGTAAAGTAATTTATACACAACAGAAAAGTAGGTATATACTACAACACTACTATCTGCAATATATTCTTCTATTCGGAACTTTTCCCTCTTATTTCCAAAGATGGGAAGGTAAAATGAAATTAAACAGTATAAAAATATTATAGAAGGAAATAGTATCTACATACCTGATCTTAGAGAAATTGCGTGTAGTAGAGTAGTCTCTGCTAATGAGATGGGATGTGAAGATAACTGATTCTTCTGAATTCTTCTGATTCTTTATATCGTTCAAGTAGGTAGTATTAACTAAAATAATGCGTTCGTTTGGGGGCGTTGGCGTTGGCGTTGGCGTTGAAACTTGATATAGCTACTACTTGAGGAGTGCAACTGGTGATATTGGAAAAGTTTCGACCTTTGAAGATTTCCCTTTTCGTCGTCGTCGAAGTAATGAAGTTTCAATAAAAAACTTATGAAAGTACGGAGGGGGATGAAGAACAAGAGTCTAGCTTGCTTTCTATCTTTCTTTTGGTACTCTCCGTATCAGTCAGTCCTTTTGCTTTGGTTAGTCGATAGAACCGTGATATGAAAGGCGAGAGCAAGAGTACGTCGGCATAAAGTGATAGTCCGTTGTCAAGGTGGAGAAGGAAAAGGGTTCAAGGGTATGGATATGGATATGGATATGGATATGGATAGGCCTTCTATGAGTGTTTATGTACTTTATGATCTAATTGCTAAAAATTTGAGTTTGATGATCAATCGCAAGCCTCAAACTACTAGGTAGTTCGAAGTTTAAACTTTAAAGATAAGTTAAGTCGGACTGGTATAAATTAAAGTAGTTGTCATCTTAGTCTTGTATGTGGAGGGGAGGAGAAAAGACAAGAGTGCTAATCCTCTTAATATAATATGTTGATACAGTACTAGGCCTCAAGACTCAAGTAATTACTTAGTGACTAATAATACTAACAAGTAGGTAGATTCTTAGTACTAGACTGAACTTCATAAGTATAATATTAATGTATTAAAAAAAGGTTCGTTTCTTTTGGTTGGTGAATTCTTATGAGTAGATTAGGTTTGCTATAAAGCTTTGTCGAGATACCGGTACTGGATAGGCACTCAGTTCGAAGCTCAAACCTTCATTTAGATCTTTGAATCTACTAAACCATATATAGCAGTATTATTGCGTTACGAGTCTTATTATTATTTTCAGGGTACAAAAGACCTGAAGTGGGTTACCCTTTGGTATAGGTAACTTACCCCTTTAAGCATAGAGCACAGTCGGATAACTAGAATATACCCCTTTAAGACCTTTTACCCTTATAAGTTATAACTTTTGGTACCCGTACCGTACCTAAAGCTTGTTGTCAGACTAAGACTAAGTTAGGTTGCGCAGTTTTGGATCTGTCTATTTCCTATTATTCGTATTATAACAATAAATAGATAATTCGAAAACAAAATAGGTTGTGTAAGTACCTAGTTAAAGGATCATATATTGTACAAAACAACTTATCGACTTTACAATCCTTCTTCCAATTTCCCCCTTCATTTTATTCTAGATAACTTACAAAGCAAGGACTTTACAAACTTAGAAGTGCGAATAGAATTTCTTTCTTATTTTGCTAGTTGAATGTTTAAATGTCTAATGTCTTATTAATGCTTACAGTAGTATTTACGATCTGCCCTAAGCTTTGCTACTTTAAACACTTATTGTCCCTTGTAAGGAAAAAGCAATAAAGCTTTATCTATTATTCGAACACTACCTTAATAAGGTTTAAAGGTATTCGTAACATGTTTATTCTAGATAAACTTAGCTTCTATCCACAATAGAGCGCCGAGGGACACTAAACTTTGTTCTGATATCATCCTGTCAGTTCTAGAATTGCTACAATATAAAAGAGTATATGCGGAGGATATCAGAATGTCCGATTTGTTTGTATTATTAGTAAAAGGTACACGTAGGTAGTATACGTGGGGCAACATAAAGGCTATCTAAGTATTATTTGGTTACAATATCTATTTCATCAAATATCTATAGTCCGTAGTCACTTATCCATCTATTTCTTAACCGGGGCCAAAGAGCTCAGCAAACACTCCACTCATCCACTTATTCATCCATCTTCATTCTTCTCGTAACCTGAATAAATAATGAGGATTATGAATGCGTAAGCTTAGTGGATTCAAAAAGAAGCAATTAGGATTAACGGGCGGATCCCCTGCTTTTGAATGGATTGCAAATATGAGCTTATTTTATCGCCTACAGAGTACAGATTTGCAGAAGGGGGCCAATGTTAGTCTTCATTAGGCATGCAAGGAATGATTACCCGATTAAAAATTGTTGGTCAGACCGTTTGATGTAGCATGTAGCATGTATATATATCATCAAACGAAGAGGATCATACGTAAAGGAACTCATTTCTTCAAGGCTCTCCCGATCCGGCAATTGAAAAGGGGGCTGAAGCCGGACCGAGTATACTACTCCAGACTCCAGAATCCAACTAACTGACCTATCGTAACTATCGACGGCTTCAACACCACTCATTCATTGTGATGGCGATTCGAAAATATCACATCACCAACTTCAAGATATTTTCATCCCATATCCCCACAATACCCACCACATAATGACACACAACTTATACTGATCAACCTTCTCTTGGCTTCAAACAATCAACAATCAACAATCAACAAAAGAGCAGGATCACAAGATCATCACCATATGTTTGCTACATGCTCCTTGGAGCCTAGTCTCATCCCAATGCACATCACTACCTGGCGCAGTCAGCATATCAAATACAACCCCCAACCAAAAACAGAGCCTCCATCAAGTAACCTGATGAACGACCGGCATCTCTTCCCTAGCCCCCAAATCAGAAAGGGATTGCCAACGCCTGTACGCATGTCAGCATTCTAAAAGTATCCTTTTTTTTTTCCTAACCCCGCCTTCTCGCAAAAACAAGGCTTGCTCAAATTGGATCCAGACGGTCGGTAACGTTCTCGTAATGCAATACGGTGCGCATGTATGGTGCAGGCGTGAGTGAATGTAAATAAGGTCATCGGAGAAATTACCCTTCGAAGCAGAAAGATAAGACCGGAAAGTTAACTTCGAATAAAAACTGAAAATTTAAATATTTCTAAAAGTTCCTCTAAGTTATTGAGAAGAAAAAAAAACGCTAATAATAAATATATTAAATAAAATATTAAAGAGGGATCTAGCGGTATTTCTAAATTGTTAACTCTCGCCTGGGTTTTCTCCGAGCAGGTTACGTCTGAATGTAACAACATGTAATTGTTTGAGGTTTTTTTTTTTTGGTATTGGGGGCATTCAATCACACAATCGTATCTACCGTGCCATAGAGTATGAAACCTACTAGCTGTAGATGCACACACTGGAACTGGAACCATCATCAAATAAATACGAGTATAACTTTACCAAAGTAACACACCAAACCCATAATCGTGACCTCGACAGTACAACTACAACATCATACAACATCTAGACACAGCCGCCTGCACCAATCCTACTAGTACGGGGAGGAACTTAAAGAAAGAGGAAAGGCAATCCGATCTCATCCTATTTTCATATTCTTCAACACATCAAACGGCATACCTTAATTAGCCATCCTGCTAAAATAATCAAACGCCCCAATATTCCCTACTCTCGAAATAAAAGGTGAAATAAATGGGTATGCCTCAGAATGATGATATAAACTTGTAGGTCTGACGAATCCGGCGGATCACTTCCACTTATGCTACCGGTATATGCCCAAGATTCTAAGATCTTCGTTCGTATCCTCTCCCCTCTCCGCATTATTCCCATCCCACCCCCATGAAGTAAACAAAGATACACGTTTTCCGCAAGTTCCTACGAAATAAAAGTAGGAAGGTTAAAGTAGCCTTACCCGGCTTACCGCAAGCATGGCATGTCACGTCTTCATACGTACACAGCATACGAATTCCAACGCAAAATTCCCCAATACGAAATAGAGTCACCTCATCCTAACATCGAATAAGCAAGCTTGCATCGACGTTCCAATAATTTCCTGCGAGTATGAATAATTTGTACGTATGATGAAGCTTAAAGCTTAGTACGGTAGTTACTCTTAAAACTTACAGAGGGCGCGCCTTAGCGGCTTGACGGAGGTTGGCGGTTTTGTTTGGCGCGGAGCGGGGGTGTGTGTGACTAGTTGCGTCGGGACGGGCCCTATGTGTAAGAGAGGGGAATGGAACTTGGAAGGGGGATGGGTTTGGTTGTTTGTTGAGATTTACTGTATGTCCGTCTTATCTTATGCGGGATATGGGGGGTGATGTTTAGAGATGGGATGGGATGGATGAATGAATGGATGAATGAATGAGCGACGTGAATATCTCTTGAAATGGCCTTTGCTGGTACTCGGCGCGGTGGACGATGATTGGATCATTGGGATCAGATCAATGGGAAGTGGGAATTTGAAATTCAACTGACTGTGATTCAAATTCCCAATATGGTACCGACACACACCGAAGATACCGTGACTTACTGCCGGAGGTCCATCGCAATACCCACTCCAAGTATACGCATGCACCGGTACATGCCATCCCAGGACCGGGACCGAACAATAATAGAACGAGCAGAAGGCAAATCCCGCAACGCTCGGAACTCGGAAGTTCGGAAGACACTTGTCATCCGATCGTCCCTCTCAAAGTCTCAAGAAAGACTTCAATAATAATGTACGCATTATTGGTTATTGGCATTATTGAAGCACGAACCTTGGGATGCGTAATCAATCATCTCATTCATCGTCATCTCAATTTGTTTCCAGATCGTTCGTTCGAAACTTCTAATTATATACGAAGGGGGACTCTCTCCCGAGTCTCCCCCCCCCCTAAACAAACGTTATTTTGGGTAAGGCCAGTGATATGAGCTGCATCGATTCTATTGGTCCCATATATGAGTGGAGTCAGACCCAATATTTGACGTTTGTTTAAGGGGGGAAGAGTACGAGATCCATTTGTACCGTTTGTGCTACCCGCCTTATAATTAAGTTGAGGCTCGTGGCTCGCGGCTCGTGGTCAGGGTAATTTTTAAGCTTAGTAGTAGACGCCAAGCGGGATTGTCATATTCCGTCTTTAAGTTATGAACTTATGATCTAGTAGTAGTGACCAAATATTAATGTGTTGACTACGAGGTATTAAGCTTTATTAGTATTTCAAACCTACCTAACCACCCACCCAAAATTAAACGAATAAAAATGAAGGGGCCCGTACCAATCCAATATTCTAAACCTTCCACGCAAGCCTCTCCACTCTCCCCATCAACCATCAACGATGATTTCTCTCATCCCTTGGCAGTGGGAACTCTATCCTCGTATTATTATTGTGAGTGGACATGTTCAGCCGTCAAAGTTTAAGCATGTTTTTAAACAAGAAAATAGAGTGTAGAATCTGTAGATCCCGATCGGGTTTTGAAGAGGACGAATGAATAAATCATATATGGCTAAGTAATTCTTTGCGATGATATTTTTACTTGGCTCTAGGCTGTATTGAGTCATTTTTCGTTGGATTATTTTGACAATAATAATAATAATGTTTGTGTTGCGAAGGAGAAGACTAGATCTGGGTTAGATGAGGGTAAATAGCAAACGGATGGGTTAATAATAGGTAATGTGATGCGTTCATCAGCCAACAACTTAATAATAATATTAGACACAAAAGATCTAGAATCTCTCATTTCATATATCGACCAACGCCGGCTGATAGCCTCCAGTCGTTCAAGCAAAGCCCAAAAACCACACCTTGCACACAGCCTCTGCCAATACCCAATACCCAATACCCAATACCCAAAGATCAAATCAAACACTTTCACGTAAAATGAATGATTGTGGTTCGGCCAAAAACGCACTTCTTTAACTCCGTAATACCGTTGTTAGGTTCTGTTATGGATTATTAGTGTGGGTCTAGATATCTAATACTCTATACTCTAATATTATTATAATATTAATATGTAGATTCTATACTTTGTATAATTCAGATCATAAATAATATGAATAATAATAATAATAATAATCATAATTATAATACTTGAGACACCTACGCCAAGTAATACCAAGCAACACCAAGCAACGCTGTGGCACATGAGAAAATTTAAGGTTAATTTTACTCGGATGAAGGGGAGGGGCTAATAAACTTTACTTTAACTTTAATTCTTAAAAAGAAATCCGAGACAGCATTTTATTCATTGAAGAAGGTCCATACTGTGCGATATATATAATATATATAATACCAGGTATCTAATTACTTAGGTAGGTAGTCAAGAGCAGGCAGTAGTTGGAGGAACTTGAAAATAGCTCTAGATACCTACGAAGTTACTAAATAATGAATAATGAATAATGAATAATATACAGGAGAACTACTTGTACAATATAATCAAACACTCAATAATAAACCCCGATTCCGAAATCCGATTCCCCGGCAGCACAAAAGGGTATCACTACTAGCCATTCAAGCCATCCATCCAACCTTAGAATCCTGAAAGGGAAAGACAACGCGATGGCTGTACCCTTAATTTCTTACCGGGTAGATACATTCGTAGAGGAGCATATAGCTCCGGTGAGAGGAAATGGTTGGAATCACATTATTAAGAAGGCTATGCTTAGATAGGATGGGAGGCTGAATGTCAATTATTGTTGTATTGAACGAGTGCCAAGATTCACACAAGACGGATTGGGGGTCATGAATAAGGATTTCAGCCCGCGAATATAAACGCAATGGCGGCGTAATTGGATGGGGGATAAGGGTGCTTTTGGTTTGGGGATGGAATGATAACTGACCGTTTACGAACTGCGATACAGGTACGTACATAGGCAATGGCATTATTATCATCACTAATCATTTCACCTCAACCGGGTATTTATCATCATCGCTAGAGTATTTGATACCATCCATACTCCAATCAGCAACCCATTACTCCTCACTCATCATCCCATCTCTTCTCCATCTCGTCAAAATAAATAATAAGCAAAACATCACAAGCCATCATCTCGACATCTTCAGCAAGTCCGATTCGTTTGTTCGTCCTCGTTGAGGCTCGTTCAAATCCCAAGATTGGGGGTCCGCGGCGGGAGATGTTTCTCGTCTAATGATCCTTCATCATGCTTCGTGCTCATGTACCGAGCGCACGAATCGCATTTCCCCGTCTCTGGAGCGGTACTGGATTGAGAGGGTAGGTAAGCATCGCATTGCAATCAATGGTGTCAGCACACTTCGTAGTGTACTCGTTATATTGTGATGGTAATCGGTTAAGATGTTTAGGGCGAGCGAGCTCCAGCTTACATACATTCACCCGCCGCCGCATTCGAAGTGAGGTTACGATCTGACACCTCGCATGTCGTAAGGACGGGGAAGAAGGTTACACGATTCCTCTACGGAGTAATGCCTTCGTAGTTGAAATGAGTGGTCCAGATATTACGATCTCTCCTCTTGTCAAATACAACCTTAATCCTCATCTATCTATCTATCTATCTATCTATCCAACAAATTTCCTCAACAGCAACAGTACCGGTATCTACCCTATCTCCCTCCTCCAAATCAAAATTAGAAATAGTGATAGCACAAACACAGTACAGTAAAATCAAACCCGAAATCCGAAACCAAAGTAATATTTGATCAAACCTTTACACACTAGACACCTAACAAGCCTCTAAGCCGACATGGCACGGCATCAACCATGTCCAAATAACCTTAAACTTAAACCTAAAAAATTTCCTCCCCTGCCGTCTTGGCAAATCATGCCAAGTTTTCACATCTTTTCCTTTCCGAAGTTTCCATCACACTAACATTGAACAAGTGGAAAATCGATAAGAAATTTCCGCCTCCTTAATCCTCGACTCCTGGAGAAATTATTCATCTTTGCAAATCCCTCCTCTTGATACCCACCCTTCCACGCTCCCAGTGACTCCCAAAAATAATACCGTACGTACCAAAGGAAACACAACGCAATGAAACCCCGTCCAACCCCGAGCACAAACGTCGTAACAAGCTTAATTCCACGCATCCGACCCTACTGAAACTAAGACGGAGGGTCAATCAGAAACCCTTGCCTCATCCGCGTAGCCCCATCGACTGCCCCACCAATCCATCGGGTGGACAGTGGACACTGGAAACTTGAAAGGGAAGAAAAAAGTTTAATGTTGATGATCCCGGTAGGCCGCGTCATCTTACAATGACTACTGACTAGTGATTTGGAGCAGCAGGCGCGAGGGCATTTTGTGGGGATTCATGATTCGTAGGCGTGATGCGAAGATCGCGGTGGACTGCTGGGAATCTCGGAAGGTGATGGAGCGTGGGAGACTGGGAGACTGGGAGGTGCATGGAGATGGAGATGCGGGACTCGGGACTCTCGGGGATGAGGCTATTATTGGCAGGCTGGGAAGATGGAAGGAGAGTTGAAATTTTTCTTTGGGAAATGGGTTGGGGGAGTGGGTAGGGAAGGGTACGTACGGGTGGGAGGTTTCAGTTTTCGGCAGTTGGAAATTGGAAGTTGGAAGTTGGGACTTGGGATGTGTGCTGGGTCACGCACGATCACGGGCGGGAGAGGAGGAGATTGGAAGAGGTGGGCTCCGATGGGGGTAGGAAATGGAAAATGGGAAGGATGGGTGGAATGATGGAGTGGGTTTGGGGAGTTGGGGAGTTTGGGAGTTGAGCGAGCTGTGTTTATTCAACGGGTAGATAGATGACAGCGGGGTTTGCATATATATATATATTTATATACAGTATGCATGCATACAGAAGACACCCTTCACGCACTCTCAAAAACGACAAACATCCCAGACTTTCCAGCAACTTGGGTTTTACGTGGAAGAAATTCATCATCATATCATCACATCATGAACATGCACCATATACCTACGAACATTCATCCCAGAGAGAACAAGAACAGGTGAAACCCAACTTACTCTATCATCATCTATCACATCTCAAGCCCCAAAAGAAACACTCCTTGACGAATCCAGGAATTCATCCACCTCCCCCATCTTCCCTTCCCTTCCCTTCCCTTCCCTTCCCTTCCCAATAACTCCTGAAACAATATTCGCCTTCAAATGAATTGCATCGGTGCACAGAGTACCAGCTAAATAGAGTCCACTCGGTCTTAGGATACGAGATGAGCAAGTGCTCACTTCTCACTGCTTACTTACCTAACCTTTACGTCTTTGGCAACTCGGTGGGGGAAGTGATGTGTTCGTAAGAAATATCGAATGGAATATACGAGCAAACATGCTTCCGAAGTGGAATAGGTGCTTGGTGATGTATGTATGTAGTATATGATCATGAAGCAAGATGATATGGTAGATATAAGATGTTGAATGTTTGTTTGGCAACGAATGGATATTGGAATATACAGAGTCTAAAAATAGTTCGGTGGTCTCGAGTAATTAATGATATTTCCCATGAATTAAGCTTTTGATATCCGGTATTCGACATATAGGATATACACCTAAATAGAACAGCGACTCGAGATCCAAAGTTCCAGAAAAAATCCCCAGACATCTACACCTCCCCACCATAAGTGCTGTATACTCAGTATTCATCTCCATCTCCATCTCCATCCATATGTCACATTTCCCTCGCGCGTCGGCGCTACAGTGATGTAGACCATAAGATACCTCGGCATTCCATCTTTTCCCCTTTTGAGTCTTAGCTAGTACTTCAACTTTAATTGAGCATCGAAGCTCGAGGCTCGAGCGTATCATAATGTATGAGTTACGTCCTGTCGGAAGAAATGATTCCTCAGTCCCGAGATTTCTAGAACTGAATATGTAGTGACTGTCAACTTAAACGCTTACTGTGGTATAATCGCAATGTGCTTGTGCTTGTGCTTGTGCTCATCCTGCTGTATGCACTGATACTGATCGGACCCTAAGAAATATGGATCTGAGAGCGAGGTTGATAACGTAGACAAGTTTGCTAGGGAGCGTGAGGTTGATGACTGGTTTCCGTGGTCTTAGATCAAGGCTGACGAGAAAGCCGAAAAGCCTATTCTTCCTATAATTTCTTGATACCATCACATTATATTCTTCTCTTGGTAACATACTACCATTTATGTAGACGTGTGCTGTATCTAGTGATTCACCATCTCTCACTCGCCAGGCCTTCCTGTGGGATACTCTTCTTTGCCTGTTATCTCGATCAATGACTGGTATTTACTCTTGCTGCCGAATAACTCACTAATTAACGGACATCAGACCAAAGTCAAATTGCCGAATTCGACATCTTCAAACCATTCCCATTCAGTAGGAGCAACCACGCCTACTCGGATATACTCTCTACTGCTCTCTTCAAATATTTGAAGGACCAAACCTACATTTGTTTGCCCCAAGCTCAGAAGATAAAGATCTACTGGTGGTTGAGGTAAATGATCAAACGTAATTCGTAATGATTCACCATCGATCGAGTAATCACCAACTTTTGATCGTTGCAGTTGAAGCAATTGTGCGCGAAGATAAATTCTCCCTGAGACAAGAGTGCCATGAGGATCTCTGCCTTCCGGAACGATACTAACATGTAAAAATTCCGGGTCGACAAACCGTGAGTCTACCGGTACATGAACAAATTGCTCTACTTTAGTCCTTGATGCGAAGACTCGGTCTTCTCTAAGAAGTCCATATGTTATTGGAACATTCATTTTGGCCCAAGACCATGAAGGTCCATAATGATCCACACTTCGTTTTCTCGTGCGGTTTGATGCCCATTTCCAACACAAGCCTCTTATAATATCTTTCCGCCATAACCCTGCAATATATTCGTCATCTAATAAATAAGCAAATTCAAGAGCGAGACCAGAAAGTGCCGGGAATTTGTCAGTACGGTGCGTGAGTTGACGATTGTTATAATCCTGTACCATCTTACGCCACAGTTCGTAATACTTTTCAGTTACCATATCGTGGTGCGGTGTAGTACCGCTACCATCATGAATCTTGTCGAGACACCGTATACTCGAGTTCAGGACATATCGTAATAGACTAGATTTCAAAACCCATTGGTTGCTATCCCTCCCATGATGATGATCGGATATACGACCCTCTCGGCACTCGAATAACATGGTGTGTTTAGTAAAATACAAAATCCTGGGCGAAAGTTCTCGTTCCTGTAGAGTCCAACTCCTTTGAAGCAGTGTACTTTTGTTGAAAAGACGATCCCATCCCGGAAATGGAAGCTTAAGTAGAACTCCAGGTTGGTTATGGGTTTGAGGGAGAAGTGGTAACTCGCTATGCAACGCAAAGAGTCCTTCCTCGCAATTACTGGCCGCCGCCGCTGCAATCGTGCAGTAAGCATGGGAATAGATTTTCCCCATCATAGCCGACTCTTGTTGCCAATCTTGGGAAGAATCTTGAATGATGCATAGGGAATCAATCCATAGATACTGTAGTCCAAGTCTTCTAGTAACAATGATTGCATCGCGAAATGTTCGAGGTAGTGTCTTGAAGGGAATAGAGATCAAGCGCTGCTGAAGTGTTTTGGTCTTCGTTGTTGCAACCTCTGACATATACTTTCCCCAGCAATGTGTCAGTGCAAGGTACTTCGAATAGCCCTCATTACCTTGCACCGTCTCAACCAGCCGAGGTGACAGGCCGTATTTCCGAACATCGATGAGTCGACGAGGCCGAAACCTGGTATCATAATTTGTGTTACAGTTCACATGCTCATGAATGCAGGTACTAATCCATGAGGATATGAGCGAGGTAATGTACTGGTTTTTGGGAAACAAAACGCTGGAGTGTACATCGTCTGAAAGATGTGAGATCGAGGTTCAGAAAGCCCTGTATAGAGAGGGCGACCAATTGATATAAAACGAATTTCTCGTACCCGTAGTTTCCACATCGAACATATGAGGCTGTCCATCCCGTCCCACCTGGTAAGAAATAACAGTTTGATGAGAGCTTGATACTCCAAGCTTTCGATCGACTTTCAAATAAGTTCTGTGGCCTTCATTCCGATAAGGACTGGCAGCGATGGTACTATGTAAAAGAGCACATATAGGGCAACCGTTTGTTTCTAGGCTTTTCACTGAAGGATGATGAACATACAAAGATTTGCTTAGATCTGTGTTGAAGAACGGTTCTATGGGTATCGCACGACATAATTCACAGATACCCATGGCGGGAGCTTTATAACGTTACGAGGTCACCAGAAACTTGGCTTTAACACGCATATAGGAACCTGAAATTGGAAACAAGAATGCAAAATTGGCATGATAAGTGGGGTAAAGTTCACACGTGATATTGTTCTATGCTTCATGTGAAATGTTCGAGAACGAACTTGAGCCATATGAATCGTATGTGAATATTGATGACACAGTTCGAAAGGTATGCCAGTGATAACCATTTGATAGTTTGGACTACAAATTAGCCATTGGCCACTCGAGATAGAAATTGCCCATTCTGGCGTAAGGAAGGTGCACCCAGTGCCATGATAATATATGATCCACAGCTCTTTCCATATCTTGTAGATGTTGATATGCTAGAACTCGGAGCTGTCGAGTGCTATGAACTCCTTTCAGAATCTGTTGTTTACTTATAATCATCCGTATCATCGGATCCAATACCTAGAAATATTATCACCTAAACAGCTTATCCTTTTACATTCAAATATTCCTATAAAATCACCGAAATGAGTTTGCACAATGATCCTTCTTACTCGCGGCATGAGTTTTCCAGCAGGGCTGCTGCATCCTCCAGCTCATCCTTAGCCTCTAATTTCTTCCGACGCGCCCGCCGGGCATCTCTTACAAGGAGTAACAGAAAGTCCGTATCTTTCGCGAGTCCCCTTGAGGTGGAGCAACCGCAAGACAGCAGCTCCGAAAATAGTCAGGTATTATATATGGCGGATACGAAACGACCGAAGCCACAACGTCGAACTTTGTCGACCATGAGCAACAGCTCTCTTGTAACACTTGGTGAAAATTGGGACAATGAAATGGATTCTGATCTCGACAGCGAAGCTGAAGAGGTATCTTGGGACATCATCAACAGAGAAATACACGAATGGCAATATGTTTGTCGTACTGGTAGACCTTTCTGGTGGTCACCAGAGTTCAAAAGCAGTCGCATGTCAACTTCACCACGCAAGAACCGTCAAGAGGTCAGCACGCGCGCTTGGATGAGGGAGATAACAGATGACTCGAGACCGCGCCTCAGGAAACGTTATCTCACTATGGACGATACTAATCTTGAGGATTTCAGCGATGTACAGGAGCTTGCAAAGGTGATAGCCATTCAACTTCTTGGATCTTGCTTCACTTTAGCACCAGAGTTCCTTGTACCTCTCCCATCGACCCCAACATCATACAACAGAAAAGGAGATACAAAATTACCGGATTCTAGAATGATCAGCTCTTTGCGTATGCACACACAATTTCGATATTCACCCTGCTTCGGACACCAAGCACGAAGCACCTCTCCAATTCATCCATGGGATTGTGGTGGATATGACGGGTCATCGGCTTACTCGACATCATCTCAAGGCACAAGTGGTATTGTTACTCCAGTGATTGTCACGTCTGAGCCTGCCAGAAGGCGAAGTAGATTACAAAAAGCCCATCGAGCTTTGTTTATCTCAGAGCAGTCGGCCAATGATTGTTGTGTTGGGAGCCACAGGAGCGATTATCTTCTCAGTGGCATTTCCACTTTGGATGGGAAAGCTATAACCTCGATGGGTCAAAAATTGAGAGACGGTCATGCAACTGATTGTGGCAAGACATTGACGACACTACATGTGTCTGAAGCTCATAGTCAAAGACACAACTCAAGACATTCAATGACCAGAGATCGACCCGAAGTAATGCCACCACCAATGGTCGATGATGCGAATATCGACACCTCGAAAACATACCGAGGAGTACGGCCTACGCTTCCACCGAGGACCAATTATCGTTCACAGCCCGTCCTTAGGTCGGAGCCTCATCCTGCGTTCATCCAGCCAGTGGGAGAGCTCGTAGTAAGGAGGTGGAAGTCAATCCGACGTCAATTTGGGGGCAGTTTGCAAGGTTTCTCGCCAAGAAGAGAGACTAGAGACGCCGGATCCGAGTCAGAAAGTGATGCAGCAAGTTCTGTATTGAGCACTGATGCGAGAGCACGGAGGCGACGAGCTCGAGAGAGAGGAGATATCCATAGCGTCGGTGGTGAGGATGGTCCACACTATAACACACCAAGAAGTGGTGCTATGACACCTATGACGCCTTTGACACCTTTAACGTCCCCTGCGACAACCGTGGCCCCTTTGTTACCAGGTTTGAGACCAACTTCTCCTTTCTTTCGGGGAGCAGATACCATGTCGGCCGTCACTTCGTTTCGAGCCGATGCACGTCAACCAGAACAAATCATCACTCCACCGGATTCGTTTGTGGACACTGGTGGCTATGTTTCGCCAAATATGACAAGAACTGAAAACGCGGCGGGCGCGATGTTTATCCAATCAAGGTCAAGCAATCAGCCATCCCTCGAGCCAATAGTCGGGTCATATCGGCGAAGACGGACGAGTATGTTATCAGAGGTATGCACTCCGGAGGACTTTAACGATGACGGGACTTTGAAGTGTAACCAAGAAGAACAATTTCAAGGATCTCATTTGGCAAGAGCAAATTCGAGCGGGACTCAGATATTTAGACCAAATAGTGACGGCATCGAGCTTGATGGAATGCCGGTGGGTCCTGGAAAGGAATTTTGGGATGGCCCAGTTGACAATACTGGGAAGCGAAGGGAAAGGACATATCTCTAAGGCTAGAAAAGAGTTGGCGATTCCTAAATTGTAGTCAATAGTCAAATTGAACAAGCAAATTATTGGACAAGGGAATAAGTACAAAATTGGAATAATAAACCATTGAACCTGCCTTGGGTATCCCTATATGTTATTACAATTCAGCGTCTGTACTGTCGCCAAATATCGATAATAGTACAAATTTAGTGTCAAGTTTCAAAACGCCGCCACTTCTTCAATTCCTGCCTATGCGCCCAGTTACGGATCCAAATCACAAATCGCTCGCATCCTCCGTTTTTCAACCAGGATTGGTATTTTCATCCGCTTTCATTCCCATCCCAACCATCTCATAATCCCCCACCCCATCTCTTCCTCTTCCTCTCCCTCTCCCTCTTCCATAACCTTGTTCCACATCCCCCGTATCCTGCGCATCACCTTCTCCCTCCATGCCTGTGCTAATATCTCTTTCCATACCAGTATTGTCTGTAACAGTACTCGAATTATTCTGGGCGGTGTTTGAACTCGAGCCGAAATTTATAGGTCGTAATTCTCGCCATTGACAACTCCATATGCCTAAAGAGGTCATGAGGGAAGCGGATGCGAATTGTAGAGCCCACCAAAGCCAGTTCCGGGGGAGGGAGTGCGAGTAAAATGATGTGATTACGAGATGCAAGAAATGGATCGTTAGGGCGAAGTCGGGGATTAGCTTGGAGCGGGAGACGAGTAAAAGTAGGAAAATTACTCTGTGGATTTCTGTCAGTTTCCTGGATGACGATTCTATAAAAGAGAGCAACAAACCCTATGAAACTATTCAACATCCAAACAAATCCTAACATCCACCCCACCGTCGTATCACCCCTCAAACTCTTCCAGCTCAACACCATATCGAGAGAAAAGGCCTTCCCAGCAACCAGTGCGGTAAAGAGTATCAGTGCCGTACCAATAACATACCAAAGCACTTGGAGTATTATAATCTGGCTGAGGATCTTTAGGGGTGGCAGCTCGGTGATGGCGCCGGCGCGCGGCGGTCTTCTACGTCGTGCCATGTGTGTGGAATAAAAGAGTTAGGTATGCGCGCTTGCTACCTTAGTGAAAAAGATGATTTGAGCATTTCTATATTGATGGTGAAGCAAATGTTCTCAAGGCTGCGCTCTTGCACAGAACATCAGAGAGGCCAGAATGTTAAGGGCGGTATACTAATTCTGGCTTGGTGTTGATCATTCTGCCGATATCGCTTACTAAGCATTCTATTTTGGGATACCTTCCGCGTTTGTTGCGAGGGGGCTCATGATATATCAAAAAAGACTTCCTTATAGGCGTATGAGACTGTTTATACAAAGGACAAATTCTTTCCGTATTTTGAAGTCTTTTGAAAGAGATATCCTAGCATCATTATGATATATATAATATGTTTAGAGTCATTTACGGTACTAGGTAGGGAGCTTGCCTGACTCAGCATGCGGATCTGCACGCGCGATCTCATGCCATGTCATGCCATGCCATCAATTTCTATTGTCGCATGGGTCTTCACAAATTTATGATAAATTCACCATCAATAGTACAAGAGTGACTTCATCGATATTCACGCGTCTTTGGTTACACAAAGGATCATGTCCTTCAGCAGTGGGAAGGGTTCCGGGAAATCCGGCAGTTTTACATCACGGCTCTTCAACTCACTGCGCCCAAAATCTTCTCGAAACAGGTTGGGAACAGTGTCAGACGAAGGAGATTCAGTCCACCTGAAGGCAGAATCGGATGCAGGAAGTACCGTCAACACGTTACGATCAAAGGCTTCTCGAAATAAATTGAGAAAAGCGCCACCCCCTCGTCCGAAGACCGCCAATCCGAAAGGGGAGAAAGGTGCTTCACGAGGCGCTCAAGGTTCTCGTCCCAATGGCCGTTCGCTTGATTATGCGATCGATGAGCAAACCGGAGAACGAGTCGACCATACCGCTTTACTGCACGGTTTAGCACACGTGGGATCTTTTGAATCTATGCATGAAGCCTACGGTATGAATAATTCAGATCGACCCCCAGGGGAGCCCGCGATAGCCAGTTTATCTTCACATCTCTGGAGATGTATTTTGAGACATCTATCACTTAGTGATGCAGCAAGTCTCGCATTTTCAAGCAAAGCACTTCTGAATCGAATCGGGCGCGATCCATGGCGTGCTTTGGATCTACCAGAGAACCATCGATACAAGATTGAGTTTTTGGTTCACATGGACCGTGATCTTCCCAGACATCTCCTTTGTTTTCCTTGTGCAACTTATCATATTCGCATAATATCAGGCGAGGAACGCTTGAGAGCCACACATATCATTAATCATATATTCGAATGCCCAAATGCTCTAACACAAATCGCGCCAAGGACTCGACTAACCGTCGGCCACACTCTTCCGTTTTCGTTTGTTCAACTTGTATTGCGATCGGATCGCTACTCTGAAAACCACGGAATTCCAGTAGAGTCAATATGCAAGCGCTGGAAAGACCCTCAGCTTGGAGCCCAAGGAACAGGGACTTGGTCACATCAGAGTCGATATTATATTGACAAAGGTCACCTTCTCCTACGTGTGATCAGCCAATGCTTTCCAGAGCCAGACCTCCCCATAAGTGCGCAACGAAATCTTTTATATTCCCGCGAGGATTACTTTCCATATTTCTCGGTCTGCGCTCACTGGAGGGATGGCGAGCTCATGGATGTATGCAAATGTGCATTGGGGCACATACCTCAACGCAGAGAAGCTATCTCCTCACAGCTGAAAAGTGGCCCGAATGCTATTTTTTCACTTGGAAGCCAGAGGAACCAAATGTCCTCTCAATGTTCTATATGTCAGCCGATGCGCCGGTGTCCACGATGCCCCACAGAATACTTAGTTGAGCTTAAATTCGCTGAGGATAAAATGGATAAAATCAACCGTTTCAAACAAGCTATGACTGTAACGAGGTGGAGCGATTTAGGCAATGGAACTTCTCCGTTGTCACCGGAATGGGCTGCGATTAATGGTGAATTCGACGGCTATGATTCATTCGATACAGTTAAAGGGCGTGCGATTTCTGGGACTTTCGAATCACAATTTGGTGTTACACTTCCTGGACAGAGGATTTTATCGCTTAATCCAAGGAATGAAATGAAGGGGGAGGATGGTCATAATTGGTATTGAGAAATGTATAGAAAAATTGTTTATATATCATCACCCTTCCTCACACTAGCCTGATTCAAATTACCCTAATTCACATGTTGTAGAGTAGATATCGATTGGATTTAGGAGTGAAAGAATAATGGTACAACCTACCGGGGAGGGTTTCATATCGGTACGTCCTCTGGATTTGGATATCGAAAGTATTCTTGTGTGGATATGGGCCAAACACTGATACCAGTTCGCCTTGTTATTTTTGCACGTCTTACCTGTTATCATTTGCTTCAGTCTATCAATTAATTTTGGGGGCCAAATGTACCAGGAACCGAATCCCTGTTCAGATCCCAGCTGTCTTACACCAAGTAAAAACCATAAGCGCCCTCGATGTCCCCAGCTGTTGTCAATCAAAGCTCATGAAACAACTTCTTCAGCCTGTATGAACACCAACGGACATCGTTATGACATCAAAACTTTGTGAAACATGTCGAAAATTCAATCTCCGAAAACTCTTCCTGGATACCGCCGCCCAAAATGCGACATTAGCTAAGGGGGCCATAAGTGGATACCAAAACATTGATCTGCAGGTACGACCCGGTATACCGGAATTTTACAGGCACCATGATAGCGCAGCTGCACTGAAGGCTTCTTCGGAACATGGTTGTGAGTTTTGTAGCTTGATATGGACGAGTCGGCCAAAGAAGGAGCATGATGTGACTGTAGATAAATGGCTGGATGAGACCAGTCAGGGGCAAATTTTCATTGGTACAGGAAGTTCTAGTGTGGCCAAACGTGAGAGTCCTTACATTATGATATCTCAGCGACCCGCAAATAGCTCTCCGCGAAATCTGTGTAATTTTGAGGTTTTTGCAGCTGCAGGTAAGTTCTATTTCATCTTAGCTGTATGTTATGAAAATTGACTAAAACAATGGCATTAAGGTAGCACCGCACGCCAAGAAACCTCTTTTATAGGAAATTCAATATCTGCGAAATCAGATTCCCCCGAATGCTACAAGCTGGCTAAAGAATGGCTGAGAGTTTGTTCAAAAGATCATCAAGATTGTGGCCCCATCAAGACTCGATGTCCGACCCGCCTCATCAACGTGGGCTCTCCTGATATTAATCCATTTCTGGACGACAACCCTGATCGCGGCGACTGTGAGTGGGTAGCACTTAGCTATCTATGGGGTGGAAATGGGTACCTGAAGTTAGAAGAAAAAACATATCAAAGCCTTAAAAGTGGTATTCCTGTGAGAGATTTTCCAGCTACTCTACGCGACGCGGTTTTGATCACACGAGAGCTTGGGTTGAAATATGTCTGGATTGATGCTTTGTGCATCCGTCAAGATAGCACAGATGATTGGAAGGCCGAGGCAGGAAGTATGCGGGATGTCTATGCAGGTGCGACAATTACAATCGTCGCTGCGAATTCTGATTCAGCTAGCGCTGGAATACATTTTCCTCGCCCGGAAAAAATACACGCAGCTGCAAGATGTGAATTACCTTGGGACGACGACACAACCGTCTCGCTTCGCTCGGTATCTCATATATCTCGTCAGGATGCCAAGTCTAGTTCTTGGTTTACTCGCGGTTGGACATTCCAAGAAGGATTGCTGTCTCCACGGGCATTATCATATGGTAGAGATCAGATGACATGGGAATGTGCTTATCATACCGAGGATGAGAGTGGCCATGTTGGGCTTTTGGACCAGAATTACGACAGCAAAGATCTTTTACACAAGTTACGAAAGAAACAAAAAAATAGAATGAGTCGCGCCATACAAAGTTTGACTCTGCAAAGCTATACTTTATTTATGGAAGTTGACAATCGAAGAGCAAGATTAGGCTTTCCTTCCAAAGGTATCTCGTCCACTGGAGTTAATATGCAGGAAAGCTGGGGTCTGGATCCATATTTGAGGTGGTCTGAAATGGTGGAACAGTTCTCAGTCAGGAACTTGACTTACAAAACAGACGTTTTACCTGCTCTATCCGGTATAGCTCGGGAATTCTCCATGATCACCAAAGATACTTACATTTCCGGGATGTGGAAGTCCTACATGCTTGCCAGTTTGCTCTGGAGCAGACAGGCATTGAGAAAATCTGCCAAAGTATCGGGGTCCGAACTCGACCTCGAGTTCTTTACACATATTGATTGGAAGAAGCGTGAGTCTTATTTAGCTCCCTCGTGGTCCTGGGCAAGCATCAATGCCGGACAAGCACAATTACCCACCTATCCATTCGCAGATGGTGCCGTACATCATATAGCCGCGTTAGTCAATCTTCAACTTCATCCCTCGGGCACGGATATATTTGGCCCGCTTGAGCCAGATAGCGCGTTGTTCATGAAAGGAATTTTCTTTCCCATCCACAATCTGGCTCAAAATTACTGGAGATTTTGTGACCCCCCTGAGCCGCTACCAAGATTTCACGAAAAATTTGCTCGGATGCGTTCCGATAGCATCCAAAGTATTGATTGTGGGTCATGGCCTGCACTACAAGAGTACATTCACGAATGGATAAATGACGCTGATCACGCAAGCTTCGAATTTGAGCAGCAACATATCCCACATCCCAACCAAAAGTTTGGCGCATTCCTCCTCGTGCACATTGAAGGCGTGGCTCAAGACGGCGATAATTTCAACCTAGTTGGCAGTCTAGCATTTCTTCTCGTCGAATCGACTGGCAATTCCGAGAATGAATATCGAAGAATCGGTGCGATTAATATATATAGACCTAGCGCATATCCAACTACCGATAAACCCATCAAAACATTCTCCGAGGCCAAAAAGGCAGCAAAAAGAGGTGAATTTTCGTGGACAGTGACACCTGTTTCTCCAATGGAAAAACTGATTTTGAAGTTATGGCAAGAAAAGCCAAAGGAATTTCCAAGTCGGACAACAATCCGGCTTGTGTAAATGATTGTCCTCCCGAATCGCCATTTTCATATCATTATTATTAACTAATAACTATATAAAGTTGGCTAAATGTCTCAATTAACTGTGACAATGAAATGATACTACGGGGCTGGGAATCAATATTAACCGAAATAATGATAGTAATTAAGACCTATCTAGGTATATATATAGTATTAGCTTGTTCCATCAATTGTTCCATTATCCAATGTTATGGACATCAAGAACAGTTAAGTTGAATATATTATACATTATTGTTTGAAATATGACATGATCTACGGAGGCAACAGTATCTTCCATAAGACGGAAGCAGCACTCGTAGTATGAATTTCTTTTCTTTCCAAGGAATAGTAACGCCACCTCTTCCTTAAGAGATTAGTCTCTCTAAACCCCCCTTTTGAATGTCAACCCTTACTTTCATAATATTCTACCTTCCCCCTTCTTCTACAATAGCCAGGTCTGGAACTTGTCGATCCATTATCAAAGGGCCGTGCTTAGTTCGTAATAATACCTTGTCGTAATCGTATACTAGGACTAGACCTTCTATCTACTACATCTCAAACCTCTAAAAATCAAGTAAACCCCCTTGATTAATTCTATTCCTCAATCAATCTTTATAAATATATAATATAGAAGAACAGTAGTATTTTATAACATTTGCATAAAATTAAAATTAAAAAAATAATTAGAAATATATCATCAAAAAAAAAACTAAATTCTAAATTAAGGAGAATAAGAGGTAATTAACCGAGAGGAGGCTAGTAGGCCTACGACTATCCTCCCTCGAGCCTCCTTCACTGGGAGGTAATTGGATCTCAAATGCCAAAATTCCACAAGACAAGCCCTAAAAGACAATGTCATTCAACACTCCCGTCGGATATATCGTCCAATTCCAAGCCTCAGATGGCCCAATTGATAGCAGCACAGTCATCACTCCTTATACCAATAATCTCCACATGAACTCTTCGACACAAATGGCTGGTAAGTCCGGACGACAAACGAAGAAGCGGCCCAATTTACCGAAGGTTCGGTCCGGATGTTTAACTTGCAAGTAAGTCTGTGCTTCGTCGACATGTGAAGCTCGATGGCACTAATGTATCTGCATCGAAAGACGAAGGCGGATCAAGTGTGACGAGCGGAAACCTGAATGCAATCGCTGCCAGGTGTTTGGGGTGGTATGTGAAGGATATTGTGTTCAAATCTCCTTAAACCGGCGCAAGCCCGATCCTAAACCACTCCTTCCTCGCACTGGCGACGTGTCGCCTCTATCTTTATCGCCTGAATCATTTCATTCATCACAGCTATCACCACTTTCCTCGCCTTCGACGAGATTACCATTTCGGGACCAATCTGAAGAACGATATTTTCGAACGTATTTAACCAAGACGAGCATCTCTGTGACTTGGAGTCGAGGTCGTGTCTTTCCTTCATCATTATGGGATCGTATCATCATGCAAGCTGCACACGAGGAACCATATCTTCGTGAGATGCTAGTTGCGATCGGTTCGTTCACTGAATCTAAAGACGTTCAGCTCCGGGGCTACGGGGATGAAGCAGCGCAAATGCGAATTTTTGCCGTAAAGAGATATGGGCTTGCCCTTCGTTCAATGAGTGTTGGACTCTCGAAACTCCATAGTAGTGAAGGCCCAAGGAAGGCTTTAATTGGCTGTCTTTTGGTATGCTGTTTTGAGTGGCTGTTAGGAAATAACCTCACTGCTCTTACACATGCGGCAAGTGGCATTAGAGTACTTCGTCAGTGGCTGAGAAGTTACAGAGGCAGAAATTATAAAGCTGGTCTCTATTCGCCTGATAACGCAACGGTCGAGGATGAATTAGTTCAGGCCTTCTTAAGGCTTGACAAACAGGTTGCGACATTTGGCGCTCCGGTAACAAAAGAAGAAAATAGGGAGATAATAGACGAGTCAAATGAAACAGTTCTGAATATGCCCAGCATTTTCTCAGACGTACACGAAGCCCGGTTATACCTGGAGCTGGTCGAGAGACGAACAACACACTTTGGATATTTAGCAGCTGCATATTTTGCCACCAAGAGCGACAACTCTTCTACTTCGATCTTCCCATCAACGAACAATCTTCGGGAAGACAGCGCGACCGAAGCAGCATATATGGAAACCCTCAAGAAAGAAATCCCCCAAGCGTTCATCAAATGGAAATTAGCATTCGATCCCTTCTATTCTGGCCTCTCACCTTCAAACGCGGAGCAAATCACCGGAGCCAAAACATTAGTTGCTCAAAGTGCAGCTATGAGCATAATAATGAGTATTGCGCCTGGTGGTATGCCACAGGATTTTCAAGAACAGATTCTGGAATATCAGAACATATTAAATACCTGCGAGGAGATTCTTGAAGAAACGAAAGATCAGCGAGAACTTGGGAATTTCAAATTTGAACAGGGTGTCATAATGCCGCTACATATTGCTGCCAAGTGGTGTCCCGATCGCACGATTCGGAGAAGAGCAATAGATCTTTTGAGGTTGTATCGGAGTAGTGATGGGGAACCGATGAGGGAAGGGGTGTGGGATAGCGAAATGTTTGCCGAGTGGGATGAATGTTTCCTGGAGGATAAGGATGGGTCGGAGTGGGGAGATGGGTCGGAAAGAATTGGGGATGGTCATATGCGGAAGGCGGCGAAGGATAAAAATCGAATCTTCACATTGAGTGAACAGGTGAAATGGGAGGAGAGTGAGCAGAGGCGGAGGATGGGTAGGAGTTGTGTGGAATTGGAGGATACTGAGGGATGGATGGAGGATTTGCCGGTCAGAGCATCTCTTTAATATCGAGTCAGATAACATCAATATATGTTAGTTTTGGTATAAGGTGGGATGAGGATATAAAGGCGGAATAGCCCAATGATCATGATTGATGAAAATTGTAAATCAGGTCTTATCACTTCGAGTGGGAGGTAGCTTCATTCTTTTGCTTGTTGATAGGTATGGAAATTGTGGACTTGCCTAATATCGAGGGGATGATCCACCATGAATCTTGAAGCTCAAGCTGATATCTTGAGATGAGTAGTGGTCCTTGGATACATTCGGAGATATGCCATAATTACTACTTCAGGACCTGAAAGCCTCTGAAATTGCAATTTACGTTCGAGCCAAACTGGAAAGTATCCTAAATGCACAACGTCTGATGAGTATCGCTCCTGAAAATGCAAAACGGCCTTAGAAAAGAGATAGATATGGGGAAATATTCATCCCGAACATTCACCTCATTTAAATCAGTACTCTTTCGGCTATTTGATGCGACACGGCAAACAATTCTTCGAGCATATTGAACTCTAAGGTAGCGATAGGGAATCTATGGAAGATTCAATGACATACTTTTTCAGTAGAGACTAAAATAAGCTCTGGCAGGCACGACACTCCTCCCTTGGAACGGATCATCAAGGATATATTTGATCAAATACGCCCAGATCTGACTACAAAACTACTGGATCTCGTTGCGGAGAAAGAGCTGAGAGAGTAACCACCGAGAAGCAAGCTCGAAACTAACCATCTAGTGGGAAGAAAGGGCAAAAGCAAAAGCAAAAGCAGAGGAACAAGAAGAAAGACAAGGGAAAGCGTGGGATAATTGCTCGAACTGATGATGGCTCTGATTGATGGGGAGCTTGAGGGACAACAAGAGCTTCAGTAAATCAGTTTGGAATTTTGTTGAAAGAGTTGGATGATCGACTGTTATGTAGATTTCGCCTGGTATCTTGAGCTGCAAAGATAAATTTCTTTACGTTCATTGTTATGTATCCGACATTTTAATTTGAGCTTCGATTGAGGAAATGAACCTTTCAATCTTCTACTTGCATGTCCAACTTCAAATTCAGATGATTGGCTCCAATTCTGCCCAAGGCGGTGATGACTATGTACATTTGTACACCTCACTCACGATCATACCATCTTCAGCTCATTTCTAACTTATATTTTTAGGATTGTTTTCCTATCTTTTCTTTCATCACTCGATGTCTTGACGCTCTCTAATATTATTATTATTAAGATGTTTGAATCCCTCTTCCCTCGACCAGAGGACTATCCCCTGCCCGCACCATCCCAATTATGGGTCCCCCGCCTTACAGTACTTTCCCCTTCTCCCTCCACACTTCCCTTTAACTAAAACCAACACACCCAGGCCCTCTCAATCCTCGCCATCCTCGTCCCATCTGGTCTCCCTCGTCTCAGTCTCGGTATCCCCCTTCTTCTCAGCAGCTTCTACATCTTGTTCTGGACCGGCGAACAAACCCGTGATGCATATATCATAGGAAATAGCGTCGTGGCACTTCTACATCGATGGTGTGATCTTGTAGTTTTTCATAAGCCGGAGAAGGATTTCTGGGCTGTGGAAAGGATTGAAGTGGGTGATACGGGAAAAAGGCAGGGGGGAATAGTGAGGGAGGAAAGGGAATTTGCGCCTGATGGGGGATGGGAGAAGGTAAAGTGGTTTACAAGGCTTTGGTTCGCTCAAAGGTAGGTCAGAGGTTCCTTCAGATTCGACATTCTTGTTCTTATTTTGCTTCCGTATTTCCTGTTTTTTAGTGTCCGCGATTGCATTGCACAATCTAATCTATGTTACGGCTCAGAGGTGTAGGTTATAATATTCAATCACGCAAGCTCCCACTTCCACCCCCCAAATCCACTGCCCCAATCCAATACATCCGTACTCATCTCCCTCGACTAATACGCCTCTATCTCACCATCGATCTGCTCCAAAATATCCTGTACACGCTCTTTCTTTCGCGCCAAAACACCCCTTTCCTGCGCCTCCCTCTCACCTCTCAATTTCTCTTCTCCTGGCTCGCCGCCATCTACACGTATAACTGCCTCGAAATCTGCTACCTCACTCTCTCGCTCTTCGCCATAGGCACCGATATCTCACCACCCTCTTCCTGGCCTCCACTCACCGGTTCTTTTATCAAAAATGGCTATACCATTCGCAAAATATGGGGGGAATGTTGGCACCAATTATTACGACGACCTTGTTCCATCACCGGCCTCGGAGTGTGCAAATTCCTTCATCTTAAAAAAGGAAGTTTATCCAGTCGCTATACACAACTCTGGATAGCATTTATTGTTAGCGCGATATTCCATCATGCTGGGGCTATCACGGGACTTTTTGATGAAGATGGTGGATTATGGCAAGCGCGATATTTCCTTTTGCAGCCGTTGGGAATCATGGTAGAGGATTTTATGATTTGGATGGGTAAAAGTGTTGGGATACGTGAGAGCGGGTTGACGAAGATGATTGGATTTTTATGGGTGGGATTGTGGTTTTCGTGGTGTTTGAGGTTTATAGTTGCATGTCAGCCGGACTCATATCATAGGGATTTTGCGATGCCGAGTTTGGGGGAATGGGTTATGGGGGAAAAGGGGATTGGGAGGTTGGAAGGGCTTTTGTGAGGTGAGGTGAGGTGAGGTTGGAGATTCGTTGTGAGGATTTCAAATGAGAAGAAAGAGGAGGATAGATTTTGTGATTGTGTGATTGTGAGAAGGATGAGATGTTATTGAAAGAAGAAATAGAAATCTCAACCCAATTCTGGTAGATAATCGCCTGTGTGAGAGTTGTATGTTATGTCTTGGAGTCTTGGATTATTTGTATAGAACTTGTGTTACTGTTGCTGCATAGAGTGCAATTATATAGATATCAAGAATGGAGTAAAAAATGATATAGTCATTTGTGAATTGCTAGTAGTGTGACCGGATGGCAATGTTATGGATATCCAACGGCTATCAATGTGAGATAAGAATGAGATACCCAGAGGATCCGAGATAAACCAGTATCCGGTATACGAGATAGCCAGCATACGAGATACCCAGACTTATCCGAGATATCCAGAATATCCGAGATAACCGAACCCCCTAGGGAAAGTTTTCCGATATCATCTTGCTTACTATAACGTGACTCTACATACAGTGAAGTGATACATGAATACCGGTATATCACATCCTCACAATGCGGATAGATATGTATTTGTTTGCTAAGTAACATAGGTATCTTCATTTATTATTCAATACTACTCATTATTCAAACCCGGGTAACAAAACCCCGCGTTGCTCTATTTGGAATGTCCATGCGATGATAAAAAGATAGGTGGGGTAACGGATATGTCATTGATAGACTTCTCATGATAAGATTAAATACATACATCTTGGCTGAGGGTCTGTCTGGTGGGGTTAAAGTTAGATCTATATATAATATATGTATATATTATATTTATACATATATATAGGTATATAGGTATATATATCGAAGGGTCCTTTGGTTGTTTGTTTTCCATCTTTTCATCTCCTCCATCTTACTTTTCTCACAGACTTCATTCAATATTATTGAACAACATCCCATCCATCATTCCTCCTACCCTCATAAAATGTCTACAGAGCAAGTTCCAGTCTCGCTCCCGTTCGTGGGGAGTAAGAAGACTACTACCTTGGAACATCCTCTTGGTCCATTGACTGCGGATGAAATATTGGAGAGTTCGAAGATTATTAAGGCATCTTGGCCTGCGGAGGTTGCATTTCAATTCAAGTCCATTACTCTTGAAGAACCAAAGAAGGCTGAATTGATTCCATTTCTCACTGCTGAGCATTCGGCATCTGCTCTCCCAAAGATTGACAGAAGAAGTTTTGTGCTTTACTATATCAAAAATACTGTGAGTGTTACTGCTTTGCTTTGCTTTGCTTTTGCTTCATATTTGTTTCATTGAGTGGCAACTGTTGTAAAAAGTTTAGTAACTGATGTTAATGTAACTTTGGCAGGATAAATTACACGAAGCTGTAGTCAATCTCTCTACTGGGAAGATAGAGAGCAACGTCAGACTTGGCCCAAACGTCCACAGTAATGCCGATGGAGAAGAAATCATAGCAGTGGAGGTAGCTGCGTTGGAGGACGAAGGAGTAAAGGCTGAGATTGCAAAACTTCAATTGCCAGAAGGCACTGTAGTTGTTTGCGACCCATGGATTTATGGTGAGTTTACTGGCAACTTCTTACATGAAAGCTTATACTAAGAATTTTAGGTTCTGATGGAATCAATGAAGGCCTTTACACCGATGAGAAACGGTTTTATCAATGCTTTCTTTACATTCGAGACCCAAAGAATTCCAGTGAGGCAGATGGTAACCATTATGCCATGCCTCTTACCATTTCCCCAGTCCTCAGCGCAGAGACTATGAAAGTTACACGTATCGACATCATGCCAAGTGGAGCCGATCATACAATCAAGGAACCTTCGCCATATAAAGTTCAACCTGCCAACGAATATATTCCGGAAGCGCAAGATCTCCGAAAAGATCTCAAGCCATTGAACGTTGTTCAACCAGAAGGTGCTTCGTTCGAAGTATCCAAATTCAGCGAGCAAGGACATACTGTCGCTTGGCAAAAATGGAACTTCAAGGTTGGATTTAACCAGAGAGAAGGCATGGTTCTTTACGATGTTCATTATGATGGACGTCCTCTTTTCTACAGACTGTCACTTTCGGATATGAACATCCCATATGCCGATCCTCGTACCCCTTTTCACAGAAAAGCGGCCTTTGATCTCGGTGATGCAGGAGCAGGTATCATGGCCAACAACCTTCAACTCGGATGTGATTGTCTCGGCTCCATTCACTACCTCTCCGCCGTCCTCAACGATGATAAAGGAGGAGTTCTCGAAATGCCCAATGTAGTTTGTATTCACGAGCAAGACAATGGTATCGGATGGAAACACACCAACTACAGAACTGGTCGTGCAGCAGTCGTTCGCAACAGAGAACTTGTCCTTCAGTCTATCATTACCGTTGCGAATTACGAGTATATCCTCGCTTTCCAGTTCAATCAAGCCGGAGAAGTCATGTACGAGGTCCGCGCCACTGGTATCCTCTCAACCCAACCCATTGATGAAGGTATCAACGTCCCGTGGGGAACTGTCGTTCATCCCGGTGTTCTCGCCTCCCATCATCAACACATTTTCTCCCTCCGAGTAGACCCCATGATCGATGGTCCCCTCAACAGTGTTGTCTACGACGAAGCACACCCTATGCCCCGCAGCGACTTCAACCCTCACGGCGTCGGTTACGCCGTAGAAACCACCCCCGTCACCACATCCGGCGGCTACGATCTCAACTATGACGTCAACCGCACCTTCAAGATCCAAAACTCCTCGGTCAAGAACCCCATCAACGGAAAACCCGTCGGCTACAAGATCCACGCTCCCCCTTTCCAAAAGATGCTCGCCGACCAAGACTCCTTCCATTTCAAACGCGCCGAGTTCGCAGATCACAACATCTACGTAACCTCGTACCGCGAAAACGAACTCTTCGCCGGAGGCAAATACACCAACCAATCGCGCGGTGGCACCGGTGTGCGTTCGTTCGCGGCGAGACAGGACAACGTACACGATGAGGATATTGTCGTCTGGGTCCAATTTGGCATCAATCACGTACCGAGAATCGAAGATTTCCCTGTTATGCCTGTGGAAATCATTAAGGTGGCGTTGAAACCAGTGAATTTCTTCACCAAGAATCCCGCGTTGGATGTTCCACCTAGCGAGCAGAGTTTTAACAAGAGTGTACTGGCCAAGGATGGCGCGGCGCAACATAAGCAGGAGATGGGTGCTGCGGTGGTGGGGGGAAAGGGAGAGGTCTGTTGTGTGAAGGAGGGAAGTAAGTTGTGAGTGGGCTTGCGAGCGAGAGTGAGAGTGAGAGTTGAGTGTATGGTGTTTCGAGGAAGATGCGATGCGATGCGATGCGTACGATGCGATACGATGAAGTTTCCACGCGATAAGAAAATTGGCGCACAGGTTGATGGGCATTTTCAATTCTAAAATACGGCGTTGGATATCAATGTCCCATGGTCATTGGTCATTGGTTATTGTTCATGCGAATACCAGGAGAATGGCTAGCTACCCACCCACCTACCTACCTACGGAACGGAAAGGAAAGGGGTAGATCTTTATTAGCTGAAAGTCATGCAGAAATATATATTATACTCCAAAATCTTGTTTGGACTTGTTTATTTATTGTGTGTGTATTTTTTGCTTTTGAATCTTGAATCTTGAATCTAGGATCTGGAATTTGGAATCTGGGATTTGGGATCTGGAATCTGGAATCTGGAATCTGGAATCTGGAATCTGGATTGAGGAATTCCTTTTCCCCCCTTTCCCCTGTCCCCTGTCCCCTTTCATCCGCATACTCCCGATGATTCTAATAACTTACCAACCTACCAACCTTCCAACCTTACTTTTCTACATATAAAATTACTTGTAAATCTTAGAATTTATAATGTAATGTAATGCAATGAATGGGTATCGGTTCATTGAATGTAGTAATGCGAACAGCACCAGGTACCCATGTACCCAAGTACCCAAACGGGTACTTCCTCGCAGCTAAAATCTATGCCATGCTATCCCAAGATCGAGTTCCCATATACACACAGTGGCTGGCTATGATCATTCCACTCCACTCCACTCCACCTCGATTTAAGTCTCGGTCTCATTCGCCATCATACATACGCCCACCCAACCAACCATGCATCTACCTTCCCACCATGCATCTACCATCCCACCATGCATCTACCATCCCACCATGCATCTACCATCCCACCACCCATCCATCCATTTTACAATTCAAAGATCCACGCCCAAACCCCATCCATCCATATCCCATTCCGTTGTAATAATATTAATCATGTTCCCTCCCCCCCCAGACCCCTCACTCGTAAATTTACAATTCATTCAAAAATCCTCCAGATTGAGCGAACCTTGTCTGGTATTCTCTGAGATCAGCCCAATTACTCAATTCTTCCTCTTCATCAATCACGCCATCAGCACTCTCACTCCTGGCACCGCCCGGACTAGCTCTCTCAAGTTTCATTAAGATATCCAGGAATTTTCCTAGGTACTCCTCCGTGCTTAAAGCTAAAGGTCCTTTGCGATTTTGCGGGGTTTCGACTAGAGTTGAAGCGATTTGGCGGATTTTGTGCACCTAAAATAATCATTATTAGAAAAGCCGAAAGGATTACTAAGAAAGGGAGAAAGGAAGGGTAGACCAACAAAACTACCACCATTGGGCTCCATGTTAACTTGTGAAAGACAACTTAGCGCCTTTAGCAAATCCTTCACAACGCTCTCTCTTTCGTTCATCACATTAGCATCGATCGACTCCTCCGTTGCTGATTGTGGTATCATTCCATCTAATCCACTTGCCATAAGTCCTGGAGATCCTAGTTTGAGATCTTCAGAACCACCTGCTTTAGATTTAAGCTGTTCATAGGCATCTTGAAGGTTCCAATACTTCTCGACAATATATGATCTGGTTGCCAGCTGGCTAGCGTAAATATTGGCTTTCTGAATGGCATATTGCTTTTTCCTCCTCTCGTCTCCTGTGACTTCACTCCAGGACTGTCCTTCAAATCCACCTGAACGAGCACCGGGGAGATTTTCCATCGGTGGATAGTAGGCCTCGTCTCGTTGACCAAAGTCTTCCGACTCCGATGTAAGCATCAATTCATTTGGTAACTGTTCCAGAACATGCTTTGCCGCACTGAGACATTGTGATAGTACTCTCCTTTGACGTTGATAGTCAAAGACTTGATCGATACCATATGCTACTTCCATTGTCGCAAGAGGTGTGCATGTCATGTAGATCCGGATACCCATATTGAATCCAGAAATTCTTGATATGACACCTTCGGGTTGTGGTTCGATGTTGTGGAGAAAGATGTACTCATCATCGACTTCCAACGGCAGTGGAGGATATGGTTCGTTTGGAGTTGGTGGTGGAATTAGAAGCTCCCCAAATGTCGCACCTAGTTGTTGCATTGATCTGATTCGTTAGCAAGGTACTTGCAAGAGAACGAAAATCACTTACCGAATACCAACAAACATAACCCAGAAGAGTCTTCTCCCAATCTCCTGTCGAATATAATCAACAGGTTCAGGTTGATCAACGTACTGAGGGCTTTCTGCACCGAATGTAGCAGGAAAATGACCCGTAGTAGCCACCATACCCGGATTCTTTGTTCTATGTGCTCCCAGCATCCTTATGATGTTTAATGTCTCTCCAAAATACAACCGACATTGTCTCCAATTGAATGTATATGCGCCGGACAATCCCAAGAAATAACTTGTAGCTGCATCATATACCGAAAGGGGTTTATCGAGGTATCCTGCCCCCCTAGCTTCAACTGCCACTTTATGACATCTTTCAACCAAGGCGAGGGAATTCGGGAACAGATGTTCTCGACGTTGTGCTTTCAAATGTAGCATGGGCTTCCTAGGAAATGATGCCACCAGTATTCCGATCATGGATGCCATCAAAGCCAGGAATGATGGACTGGTTAAATCTTCTCGATTTTTGTATGCCATTCGGAATGAAGGCTCGTGTGGGAAAGGAGCAAGTGGATGTATGTAGGTGAAGAAGTCATCGATGCAAAGCTCGAGACAAGGGAGAGGTAATATCGATTCGGCATTGAGAGAGAGAACTGCGTGTGAAGAGAATGATGCCAGCGTCGCAGCAACATTGCTTGGTGATGTCGGAGAGGAATAAACTCCACCTGGTGATTCAAGTCTTCTCTTTTTTATAGCTTCCGCGTGTCGATTCGGTGGACCTCTTCGACGGCTTGGTCTCTCGAATGTACATGGAATATCTAATGCCGCACATGCTCTACACGGAGGACCAGATTCATCACACTATTAAAAGAATTTCGATATTAGCATTTACCCCGCACTCGGTATGTACATATACACATGTAGGATTATTGAAGCTTTGAAATTTCATATACCCACTCACCTTAACTTTTCTGATACTACATGAATCGCATGCTTTCCTTAATCTGTTTCCTTTTGGTGCTTCTCCACTTCCACTTCCATTTCCATTTCCATTTCCATTTCCGTTTCCGGTTACGTTTCCGTTCCCACTTCCATTCATAGATGTTGGTGTTCCAGTTTGTACTGGCAAACCATCATGACTATGACCATGACTGTGACCATGACCATTTGTCATTCCATCATTATATTGTGGCATTGGTGGGGGGATTGACGGTGATTGTTGACCCTGTGGAGCTCCCATTGATTGAGGATCATATTGAAATGAAGATGCGACAGATATGCCGAGTTGTTGTTGTTGATGTTGTTGATGTTGTTGATGTTGATGTTGCTGATGTTGCTGATGTTGCTGATGTTGTTGATGTTGTTGATGTTGTTGATGTTGATTATGTTGTTGAATTTGTTGATTATGAGACATCAACTGATCATTTGGTGATGGAATTGATGAGGGGTGTAAAGGTAAGGAATTGTAATTGTTATTTTGACCATTAGGTGCTGGATAAGCCGACATCTTGCTTGCCTGCCAATAGGAGATTCAAAAAATTGAAAAAAAAATAAACCCCTCCCTTGTTTTGTCGAAAGGATGTATACCGGTGGAAATCCGGTAAAATTGGGGGAGAAGTTGGGGAGGAGGAATATGATGCGATGTGATGTGATGCGATGCGATGCGATGCGAGGCGAGGCGAGGGGGTGTGAGAGGGTGTGATTGATGGTGGACTTTTGGTGTTTTGAGTGTTTTTGATATCCTTTTCTTCTTCTTCTTCTTCTTCTCTTCTTTCTTTTGGGTTTTCTTGTACTGTAGTAGTAGTAGTAGTAGTAGTAGTAAGGAAGATGAAGAGAGAGAGAGAGAGAGTTGACTTTTGTTTGAATAATGTGACAATAAAGTTACAAGTGATGAATTTTAGTACCGCCGGTAGGTATGATATGTATGGGTTATGTAGCGTACTTTACTTGTACCGGCCGGCAGATAGATATAGATATAGATATAGATATAGATAAATAAATATAAATATAGATAGATATACTGGTAGAGAAGGGTTAATAAATGAAATGAAAAGATAATAATAATAAAAATAATAATAATAATAAAAATAATAAAAATAATAAAAATAATAATAAAAATATAAAGAATATAAAAAAAGATGCTGCAAAGATAACTGCAAAAGATGGCTGCTCCTCCTTCTTTCTTTCTTTCTTTCTTTCTTTCTTTCTTTCTTTCTTTCTTTCTTTCTTTCTTTCTTCCTTCCTTCCTTCCTTCTCTATCAAATCAATAAATCAATGAATCAATGAATCAATGAATCTATCTTAAAGTCTACAATCTAGAATCTGGAATCTGGAATCTGGGGAGGGGGAATTAAGAAACAAATATTTGCTTGTCTACGAGTCTGAGTCTACGAGTCGGAGTCCCTCACAAGGTTATAATACCTAATAATAATAACTTTACTTTACAGATAAAGTATGTCCTCGTAATTAGGTATTAACGAAAGGTGGGAACAAAAATATAGTGGAGGGTAGTGGAGGGTAAGTGGAAGGGTAAGTGGAAGGGTCGAAGACTAGGGTCAAGGTCAAAAAGACGAGGGGGGGGGGTAAATGTGAAATGTGAATGTGAATGTTAATGTGAATGTTAATGTTAATGTTAATGTTTAGAATTCTGATTCTAGATGAGGCTGTAAATTGATTTTATGTGATGTGATGTGTGATGTGATATGATGTGATGAAACTCATGAGAGTTTGAATGAAAGTTTGAGAGTTGGATGGATGAATCTTAATAAGGGGGGAGGGGGAGTTCTATGTAACAGTTCTACTAGAGTATATAATAATACCTATGTAATATCAAGAAGTACATATCCGTATATTATATCCGTATATACAGCTTCAACAAAATTCATTTACATCATCATCCTTCAAAGTCCCAATTCCAACTTCCAACTTCCAAGTCTAATCCTCTTTTAGTAAAAGATCTCTGAGGACCTGACTTATGCATCGATGGCACCCAAGTAACATTATTTTTTTAGGCGAGAAAGGCGGCTTCCAGAAAACCATTTAGATTCATCATTATTACTCCATATGTTATGGTTGTTGTTTATGTTCTATATTCGAATATGGAATGTTCTCGGTTGAAACTTGAAAGTTCTCCTATCTAAGCTGCTGCTGCTGCTGCTGCTATTCAACTTTTTACTTTCACCTCTTGTAACCCCTTGGGAATTGTGTTTCAACCTGATTGATATACAGTCATGTTTTATTTCAACACTTCTTCGAGGTCAAGACTCCAGACTCCAGACTCCAGACTCAAGATTCAAGATTCAAGATTCAAGACTCATTATTGGTAAGAAAAGTATCGAAAGTAACAGAAGTCAAGTTCAAGTACTCCGTAAAACACCTTACCCTTACCGGTGCTCCGATCCAGACCTTCTTCTGCTTCGACCACCTGCATCTACGGCTCCACAATAGCAGGGAGAAACCTTTGTGTACCCACAATCCCACAATCCACAATTCAAATTTGATGTGAAAGGATGCTGTTGATACTACTACTGTTTGCTGTTGCTGTTGCTGTTGGTGAGCTGAGCTGAGCTAAGCTGAGCTAGTACTACTGTTGATTAGTATCATACTGTAGGGATGAAATTTGATGAAGGAATATGTGTTGACTCGTAGTGAGTTCTTCTTCATTATCCATCATCCATCATTCATCATCCATCCAATCAGATATTGGGGGGGGAGGGGTTTGGAGAAGTTTGACATACTGTACTAATAAATCGCTAAATTTTCAAACCTCCTTCATTATTCGGCTCTAATCTTTTCCGTGTTCAAGAAGGAATATATCGGTATCTACTTTCATTATTCGATGAATTAAATTCTTCATCATCATCATCATCATCATCATCATAAACATCATTGTACAATTTAGAGTTTTTCTCTGCATTTTACGGTGAGGCTGTGACAGGTTGACAGCCTGTGAGTACTTAAGGAAAACCACGCAACTTCCCTCCTAAACTTCTTCAAAAGCCATACATGATACATCACATCAATAAACTTTTACATGCGAGTCATGATCTCTAATCAGAAATTGATTTCGATGCAGCATCATTACATTGTTGAATAATGTGCATCAATAACTTCATTTAAATTTTGCGCCGTCCCCACCCCACCCGACCCGTGATATTTCATCCACCAATTATCACACCTACGGAGTAGTAATATCTTGTAGAGTAAGTTGTATGAAGCTCTCCCGTTAACAAGGTCTCCATACTGTAGTACATACTCATTTCAACAAAGTTTATCACTGACATGATCTGTAACAAGCTGAAGATGCTGCCTGTTGGTTATCCAATTGACTTTGACCTTATTTGGATCTGTTGCCAAAGCACGGAGTACTTTTCTTGATTGGGATTCCGGAATGTTACACGTTCCCGGATATTGGGTCGCTCCATTTCCTTATGAATCAATCCATCTTTCCGGCACCGAGGGGCCGGAGACAACATCTCGTTTCCTTAAGGTTTTTCGTACCCTCCTTCGTTTTTACTTAAGTACCATCACTCGTTAATCTTGGGCATGAAACACTGAAACCCTTATGCCCATGACTAGTGGCTTACCGTCCACAAATCCAGGGAAACGTTAAATGAACCCCGAGCCCATCAATTTGCATCCATGTGCGCGCATGCTTGCCATGCGGCCGGTGTGTCACGACTACCGTATCAAATGCCCTCCCTTCCATAGACTCCACTCTCTCAAGGGTGAGCCGGACCCTGGTTTACCTTGAAGGTCTAACTTCTGACCTTCCCCCACTGCGGCTACATACTCCCTTCCCCCCTAGGCAAAGGTTAAACGGTGGGTACATCCCAGATTGTCACATTGATGATTTGAGCTGCGGCAACTACCGGTATTGAATAGTGTATTCTTGTAGATTCTATTGGTTTAATTACCTCCCCAATATTTAACCTTTGTATAGGGGGGGAGAGTACTGCCGGTTCGGTCGTACTGACTAAACTCACTTATATGAAAACACAATAAGCCTTTACGGAATGATCCGTCGAGCGACACAGGGTATAGGATTGGGACAATTACTTGTAAATTGGATGCTTCAGCCCCAGGAAAGCCAGGTATTGGAAAGGGTTTAGTGTGTCCTCACATGAGTGAGTTTGCGGGGGCTGTTTTGTTGGTTTGAACACCGAGATATCTACGGGATTCCCCGCCATGCCAACGTCAAGAAAACGCAGCAGGGAGGCCGACCTGGGACTGGCTTTTACGTTTTACCCACGTATTCGGATTAGTATGCTGCCGTTGGTATCAAGCAAGGTTGAAAAAGCTTTTTCTCTTGCATCTAAACATTCATTATTACTATCGGTGAGCAGTTCTACTGAGTGCGGCTGACGAACTATCATGGAAAGCTTCATCATGGATTCATTTCCCGTGGCACAAGCGGCTGAGTTTGATGAGGTTTATAATCATACCCCGGGGGGCCCGGGTGGTTGATCGAGTGTAGCGCGGGTACCATTAAACTCACTGAGACATCCGATAACAAACGCCCCGGTACTTGGATTGATCTAGTCGAATGAAGTAAAAACAGGCGAACTAATAGCCGCGCACATCACAACCGTAAATCCTTCTCACATTTTCGCAAGGAACTCCTTGGATCGAGCTAGTCTCGCCATTAAGAGAAATCCAGTTCCAATGAGCAAGTCGACCCCCGCGAAGATTTGCGCATACTCATATCCTCCCTTTTTCATCTGGATCAACACTCCTCCGATAGGAGGACCCGTCAATACAGCAAAACTTACAACGGTGAATACCATTCCCATCCTCACACCAGCCTTTCTCAAATCCGTCGTGAGACTACTCAATGTTGCCGGGAACATTCCTTGAATACCTGCTGCAAATATTCCATACATTACCGACCACGCATACAAACCACCTTTGGATGAAACGGCAATCCAGCAAAAACAAAGAAGGCTGTCTATGATTGTTATTGGGATGAGTGTATTGAGTGGTCCGAATATTCGATCCGCGAGGTGGTTTGGAATGACGCGACCTACTACTCCTACCGCATTGAGTACAATTATTATATTGATTGACTCTGCAAGAGGTACTCCAATGATCGATCTTGCATATGCACCAAGGTAAAAAAAACCAAAATACAATCCCCAAAAGTTCTATTTGCTATCATTAGTATTGTGTGAATTAACCCATCAGTACTTGATTCCCACCACTTACGAAAAACATTCCAGCAGCAAATAGCATATACGGAGTATCTTTGAAAGATGCATAATCAATTAAAGCACCATTCTTCCTAGGGGGAACCCTCTGTCTAATCCCAATATTGCAAATCCCAAGACACACCAATTGAATGAGTCCCAACGATCTCATCGTCCACCCAAATCCAATCTTGGGTAATAATTGCTGAACCATAATCGGAAAAATGACGCCACCCGTCGCACTCCCCGCCGCGGAAATCCCAATCACCAAACTCTTCTTGGTGCTAAAATACGTACTCAACGTTGCCAGCGCCGGACAAAACAAACACCCATTCCCGAGACCCATCGCGATTCCCTGGGCCAGAAAGACTTGCCAGTACGTCGTCGCGATGGACGTCATGAAAATCCCCACGAGACCTACGATGGTACCGGCGAGGAAAACGGAGCGGAAGTACCCGGCGTCGGTGAGGCGTCCGGTGAAGGTCCCGATGAAGAAGAGGAGGAAGATTTGCACAGACCCGATCCAGGATATATCCGAGGCGGGGCGGTCGAGGGCGCTCACGTAGTAGGTTTCGAAGACGCCGAAGGAGTTGATGAAACCCCTGGGGTTCTTTTGTTAGAGGGGGTGGTGACATCAGCGGGGGGGGGCATACTCACCATGTATTCATGATGACGAGATGGCTGAGGATAACTAGCAGGTATGAAGTCAGCAGCGGATCTCGTGGATATTCCGACCGTTACAATTTATTTCTCAACAGCGAAATATTCCTCTGGAAACTTTTCTTGCCCCATATAATGCATATGTGTGTTTTTGGCCAGGCTTTGGTCGTTTTCTACATCTTCATTTTTCTCTTGCTGCGTTGATATCATACTTGCACTTGCACTTGCACTTGCACTTGCGAGTTCTCTAAATTAACGCTGGGGATTTTCGAGAGTTGCTTGCAATGTGAAGCGCAGCTCTTTACCCTCTTCACTTATCACTATCATCGTTCCCACTCTCGCGGCATGCTCATGCTCATTCTCTTCCCTATTCAAAACTACAACTTCTCCACCCTCATGCTCATTCTCTTCTATCTCCAAAACTACAACTTCTCCATCATCACTCTTCTCCACACGTGCTCTTCAAATAAGGGGTCCCCCTTCTCCCTCGTCTTTTCTTCTTTCTTCTTTCTCTCATATAACTATAACTTCAAACTCCCACCATGCCCCCTCCCAACCCCCCGAGCCCGAAAGAATCTCCCCTGCTCCCTTCCCCCGCCCAAAAAAACCCAAAGCCAAAAAAAAGCCAAAATCAAAACCAAAAACAAAGCACCAAAAAATACCAAAAAAAAAGATGCCAAAGAAATACACACAAACATACCCTGTACCCAAGCTCTCCAGCCCCCATCGGGAGGCGGTCCCAGAGCACGCCAACTCGCGGTGGTCCCATTGGTTCGGGTTCGGTGCGCGAGGGATTCCTCTGTGGTGTTGGTGTTGGTGTTGGTGTTGGTTTTGGCGTCGCTCTCGCGCTTTTCCGGCGTGGTGGATGGTTTTATGGGTGAGGGTGGGAGGGGGTATGTGTGATGGATGGATTGGATGGGACGGGTGGAGTATACGTCGATGTCTTTATCGGTGCTGCTGCTGGTGGTGGTGGTGGTGGTTGAGGTTGTTGAGGTCGGGGCCGAGATTTGAGCTTGGGAATTGGAATTGGAATTCGAAGAGGCATCCGTTAGAGGCATATTGTCGATTTTTCGAACTTCCAATGGAGTCGCGCGCGACGGATATCATTTATGTATCTATATATAGATGGGGTTTCCGAGTCCAGCTTCGAGAGAGAAAATATATGTGAGGATTCTTTCTTTTTTTTTCTTTTCTCTTTTCTTTTTCCTTTTTTTTTTCCTTTTTTTTTCTCTGGGATGGAAATCTTTGGGGGAAATTTTTTGGATGGGATTAATGATTCATTGTTGGGTTTATTCATTCACTGGAGGGAGGGAGAGAGGAGGGAAGGGGAGGGAGTCATTGATAGATAGATAGGTAGGCTGGAAAGTGGATCTGAGGATCTGAGGATATGAGGACTCAGGAGGGAGGATAGATATTGGATTGGATTATTGGATTAGAGCTTGGAAGAGATAGAGATAGAGATAGAGATAGAGATAGAGGTTGAGGTTGAGGTTGAGGTTGAGGTTGATGATAACTCAATTCGATTCGTCTCAATTAGTATGATGGGATGGAAAGAATATATGATTGAAACCCAATTGAGTAGATGAGTAGATATGAGTAGATATGAGTAGATATGAGTAGATGAGTAGATATGAGTAGATGAGATGAGTTCTTAAGATGAAAATGGGATTGTAAATAAATATGACTCTAAAAGCGGTGATATGATAGCTTTAGAATAAATGTAATTCAAGATTGAGGCTTGAATCTAGAGGTTATGAGGAGTATAGTATATTTGGAGGGGAAGATGTTGTTGTTGTTGTTGTTGTTCATTGTTTTATCTTATAGGTGATTTATTTTATCGATTGATTTTTATCGATGAGGGAGGGGGGAGGGGCAAAACGGGATATCATTCCCGGTCCAGTAAGGGTTGGATGTTTGGTGTCGAGGGTGGGGGTTAGGATAGGATGGGATGCCTACTACTACTAATAAGTATTACCTAGGTACCTACTACTAGATGATTATTAATCGAAGCTTTCTTCTCTATATAATATATAATATTAACATTGTTTTTCAGTATCTGCGAGTTCATCTAGAGTCTGGACGCTGGTGCAAGATCACTACCGGTAGGTAGTATGTAGTGCATATAACTCGAGTAATGGAAGTTAGTACAGAGTATAAACCTTACTTATTACTTCGTATAGTGGTAATAATACGGAGTACATCCTTTGTAGTTTTCACCGATTCCTCCTCTCCTCTTATCATTTTATCAATAAATACGGAGTAACTCATTATTACTGGGTAGAGAATGCCGATGTCGCTGGGTGCAAGATGTTGAGTACCGGTATGTATGTAGAAGTAATGGTAATGGTGGAACTGAAAAGGGGAGGTTTGCCGAGGGGTGGGTGGAATACTCATATATGTAAAATGAGACGGGGTAGAATAGAATGAGAGATATCAATACATTCATTCATTCCTAATAATCTATTATTGAGATTGAGATGCAAAGAGAAAATGACTTTCAAGCTCACCGGGATTACTGCATATGAAGCTCGCGTCTACGAAAATCACGTTAAGAATTTTAATTATACCTACCTACCTTCCATTTGAACCTTTATGCTAAAAGTAAATGCGGTAAAATATATGAAATGTCGTGTTAATGGATGGTCCTTGGGATAATCATCTGTTTTGTGTGGGATGGGGATGGAATAGGTATTAAGTTGGGGTATAAGTATATTTAGCCAGAGCTACTTCGAAGTTCGAGCATCTGTTTAAAGGGTGATGAAGATTGAATTGGCTTTGACTCCTGGAACGGATCTGGCTAGTGGGCAAATGAGCTGAGGTTGTTTGCTGCTGAAGTTGGGGGATTGTTAAGAGGTCTGTTAAGAGGTTTGTTATTGCATATGATATTGGTATGATATTGAATATATTTCGATGGCCATTCAAACATCCTTTCTCGTAGTACAAAGGAGAATCAAAAGAAATTCTAGTCTATAAGTACATACCTCATCCTCCAATATCCGACGCCATTCCAATCATAAATAAAATACAACACCCATCATCAAAACTCCCCTCGCCTCCCCTTCATCTCCCATCTCCCATCTCAATCCCTCAAATATAAACCTCACTCACCCTTCCTCAACCTCACCACATCATCCTCAAACCCAAACCCAACCCCCAAACCCCAAATATTTACCTTCGACCATCCCATCCATCCCCACCATTTTCTTCGCAGCGCCTTTCCCAGCTTTCCAAACTTCAATTTCGTCTTTGCCATTCTTTATCTAGAGGTAGTGAGCTCATGGAATGGCCTTCAGAACTAGCACCGATTACGTGTTGTGACAATGAGAGCGGAAAAGGCACTGCTGTGAGCCACGCCGTTGTGGATGAAGCCAGCGATGCTGTAGGATAGTATGAGATTAATAGAATTTTATTGCTACACGTTCCTTGGCTCTCGGTAGGTGACATTGGTTAGATCTGGTTTTCTGTAAGGCAGTCAGCATCTTCGACTTCAATTGAGCGAAGTTTTGGTTTTACATCTTTCAAATTTTGATTCATACAATTTGGGTCTTGCTTGTGTGTAACAGGCAGAATCCCCAAGTTTGAGTTGATGTAAATGACTTACGTTAATTGAATCGAGCTTAGTTGTGATGCTTTGGTAGGATGCTCAATTGCCCGATCCAGAGTTCCATTGCGACAAATGAACTGAGATTTGGCAAACAACTTGCTAGTAGCATTCGTAGAATGTAATGGATGATTATTCTGATTACTATCAAATCATGATGAATTAGACCACACGACGCCATTGGCACTACTCCCGTCAGAAGTGGTATTGCCTGTTTCGTAACCTCCAATATCCAATTTTCCCACCCAACCCTTTAGCCATAATATTTTGGCGAAACAGTCACAGGCATCGAGACCACTTCTCAGTATTAAGCTTGAAGATTCGTCAAATTGAACTACCCCTACTATTTTCAGTCGCCGTTGTATCTAACATAGTGATATTGTCCAATGTGATGTTGCACAGGGCTACGAAAGATGCAATATAGGAGTACTACTCGGTGTAAGGGTACTAATAAGATGGAAATGGAAGGACGCCACTAAGGGCGCTCATTAGTATAGGCTCAAATCCCATTGTTTGAAGAGTAGCGACTGTTTGATTGCCATTTTTGACATGGGACTGTGTTGTCTAATTCGCACGCAGAGATACGAAGGGAGGTTTACAGTCATAATTCTATCCTTGATCCGAAATGGCTGAAAAAATTGCTGATAGGATAGTAGTGGTCGTGGTTACTTTGAATATTGCCTACCAGGAGCACAACGCCAGGAGCATAACGCCAGGAGTACAGCCAATTACAGTCGGCATATATTTCAGCACAAATAGATCGTCTAGTTCATTCAAAGAATGAGTTTCGTTTGAATAGAGTCCATAAATACTGATCATAAGCCGCTCCTATAGCAGTTGCGACGAGCGAAGCAATATCCAATAGTAAGAGCACTGCCAGCCAAAGCAGAAGCTACCATAAACAAGAGAGGCTGCCAAGCAGTTCCCCATTTCACGTACTATTGTGAGGTATGAATCTCGTGAGAATTTGGCGAATGGGAGGGCATATCAACGTCAGAAGAGGGAGTGTGTGCCCTGATTGTGAACCGAAATCTGTGAGACCCGAAGAATATGTGCAGTGTTGCTTCGTGAGAGTGTTCCTGACTTCATGTTCCCTGCTAGCAATTGCGTGTACAGTATTTTGAATTGTAATATGGATGCAAGGGTTCGAACAATATACAGTTGTTCAGCGATCGATATAGATTTGAACGTTGAAATGTTTACCCAAGAAATCTTGTGATTATCAAATGAGATGCTGAGTGAAATACAAGTATTGATATTGAAATGACAGTTTTCTAGAAGAGAAGTATGTACATTGTAGAACGCTTGGACTGATATAGACCGACTGGCAAGCCTTGAGAGGGCAAAATGGAGAGAAGCAATCGACTGAAATTCAGCGAAATGATCGAATTAGGGAGATTTCACATGACATGAATTTGCCTCAGGAGAGACTTCACCCCTGATGGAAATGTTAATGCAGCGTCTGGCATGGCATCATCCTCAGTCTGATTTCCGCTCATAAAATCGCAGAAACCTTCCAATAGGGCACGAAGAATTATCAAGCCCCACGGCGCAGTGCCTCTCTTCTAGAGGCTGCATAAGATGAAGGAAATTTGATGATAGTTGTACGCCCATGGAATTTGGGGGCTACGGTTAATTCAAGAGACATATCATTGAATCATAATTCCTTTTCAAAAGAATAAGTCTTCGTTAAATGTTGAGAATTAGAAATCAATATGAGCAACATCGCATCGTCGAGCCAATGTACCTACGGTCTAGACAAAGATGAATTGAATTGAAAGGTTTGGAGAACAGAGGGATGAAGCGACAATTGATGGGGAGGGTGGAGATGGCCCAAGATTTATTTTTGTTCTTGTCAGGTGATCTTGAAATTCGCTTACTAGCGCGCACAACCAAAGACCCAAGCCCCTAGCCCTAAATTTTTGCCTTTGGTCATCTTCTTCACCAAAGACATCGACAATCACGGCACTCTTTCAACGACAAGATGCCTACCCATTTGAGCAAAACCCGCAAGCAGTACGTTTAATCCCTCGAGATCGCAGTTTCTATCGATAAATCACACAACGATTGAACGAGCGCGCCCAGATCAATTACTCAATTCCCCACGAAATTGTTGTTGATGGTATAATGGAGGATTGGAAAGAATTGAAGCTGACAAGATTTTTCTCTGTATAGCCGCGGTCATGTTTCCGCCGGTAAAGGTCGTGTAGGAAAGCACCGCAAGCATCCAGGTGGTCGTGGTCTTGCTGGTGGTCAACATCATCACCGAACCAACATGGACAAGTACCATCCAGGTTACTTCGGAAAGGTCGGTATGAGATACTTCCACAAGCAAGGCAACCACTTCTGGAAGCCAGTCGTCAACCTTGACAAGGTACGTTTAGTTCTTACAAAATTATTCGGATAGCGAGGGAATTGAGAGCAAATTGAAGGTGGAATTTGGCACTGGAAGAAATTTGCTAATATTTTTCCTACAGCTTTGGTCCCTCGTCCCAGCCGAAAAGCGTGATGAATATCTCTCCGGCTCCAAGACAGACACCGTCCCCGTCCTAGATCTCCTCCCACTCGGCTACTCGAAAGTTCTCGGCAAGGGTAGAATCCCAGAAATTCCATTGGTTGTGCGCGCAAGATGGTTCAGCAAGGAGGCAGAGAGAAAGATTACAGAGGCTGGAGGTGTGGTTGAATTGGTTGCATAAATGGGAAAATTCATAGCGAATGGAATATAGGCTTTTCTCAAATACCATGAATGGCTTCTACAACGGCTATGGGAGTTCTTTATGAAAATGAAAGGAATCATGAAACCATTTCTTCGTTTTCTGTGAATTAAATTTCATTATTATGGGTGCTGTGTGATAGTATCAGGAGGAGCTGGCATACAAGATCTCCACGCCCATAAACTACTAATATATACACAATGAATCCCAAGAAACCTTTTACCATACGCCATATAAACCTTAAAGTGCCAATGTGTAACACAATTCATTACGCTGGAATCATACTTAATTCGTCCTCATCATTATCTTCGTTCTTGATGTCATCATCTTGCGTTTTTTCCAGAAGGAATGGGTGATTCAAAGCATTTTCCGCACTGATCCGTTTGTGAGGATTGAGTTCCAAACAACGTTCCAGAAACTCGACAGCCAACTTCTCTTCCTTAGTCAAAGGCTGTTCCGCCCCATCTGGCCCTGCATCGTTCCTACATGTTGACCATAATATGATTTTCTCAAGCGCAAATCCAGCCTGACCAATAGTAGGAATGGTTGATTCAAAAACCGTCCCGTGAAGATACGCACAATTCTTCATTCTCTTGAGTCCAAATATAGTAGCGATCTCGATCATTGCCTCAACGTCATCAGCTGAATTGAAGAATGGGAAACGTTTTGAAAGTATAGTCAAAAGTATAACCCCAGCAGACCAAATATCGATTTTCGTCCTTTGCTCTTGACATTTGAAAAGCACTTCAGGAGCCCGAAATCCACGAGTTCCAGCACGATTTGCACGCCGTGATGGTCGACTGTCATTTTTCGGATAGCCGGCAGAGGGCAAGTTTTGGATGGCGACGCTATGCTCCAGCCTCCTCTTGCGCGATTCAGCATCTCTTGTACACAGACACGATTTGTAATCCTCTTCTTCTCGCTCTGCCAATCCAAAATCCACGAGCACACCTCTTTTCTTATCCGGCTCGTAGAGAAAGTTCGTCGGTTTTATGTCTCGATGAAGGATACCTTGCGCATGAACGGCTTTTAAAGCGGTGAACAATGATCGAAAATATACTTGCATATCTGAGACTTTCATCTTCCTAAAGTATTCCCGGAAGTCTGTATGTCTAAAATATGGTAAGACAGCAACGACTTGATCGGTATGTCTGAAGGCTGTAATGAGTGGGCAGACTGAGTCGCAGCCTCGGAGGTCGTTAAGAAGCTCGAGTTCATTGAGGATACGGGTCGGACTGCTTGTAACATAAATCTTTTTTATAGCAACATATTTCCGCCGACGCCGCTGTTGATTGTATTCATCCAGAACTTCTCGAATTCCACCAGTTCTACCCTTCTTCACGGGTGGTGATGTCCATGCGGTATGCTCCTTCTCTTCAATATCCCAATCATTATCGTAATGTTCATATAAAAGATCTTCCGCTTTATAAACCGTAGAAAATGTGCCTATTCGCGTTAGTAATATGTACACAACATGAAATATCTTCTGATCACCTTCTCCAATGCGATTTATCAGTCGAAATCGATCCTTTATCCCCTTGAAAGTTGCTTCAAACTTGGCAATGTCCTCTGCAGTGGTAGGATCAACAGCATCATCACTTTCGTCAGAGTCCTCCGAGTAATCTTCATTTTGCAGGCCATCATAATCCTCGGCTCTGGATTCCTCATTCTCGATACCCTCTTCCTCCATTGACTCTTCCCGTTTTATTTCGTCATTGTGAATCTGGAAAGAGTTTTTAGAATTCCCCTGACGTTGACGTGTTGTTGCCATCCTGCTATACCAAACCTTGTTGAATAAATTGTGAGTAGATAAAATTCTCAAAGACACATCACAGATTCTAAGTCGAGACCTCAATTGGTTTGTTTTAATCCAATTATAGTAGTAACTTATTGCTTATGGTCTGCGATTATTGGCGGGGTCTGATTAACTAGTAGAATGTCAACATCAATAAACACGAACCCCCCAGCAACTATTATCGCAAACCAAACAAAACTACATCAACGACCACCAATATCCTCGGTTTATGTATTCTACACACCGCGACACTGGATAGGCCGCCACTACCGACAATATGGATACGATAGATTTCGACATCAATGATGCTCTTAAGCATTATATGAGTGATCCCGCGACTGTTGCGACACCAGAGGCAGATTCCCACTTGGTCGATTGCGAAAATGACCCCGAATCATTAACAAACGCCTTGGTCAACAGTGTACTGAACCCTATTGTGGACTCAGTTGCAGAGAATCCAGATGCCATTACAAGAAGTTCTTCATTTGATTCCTTGCAGTTTTTGTTAAAGTGTGTACCAATTTGTTCTCAATCTACTCAAAATTACCCCACCGAACCAGATTCTGAACTCTTCAAACTTTCTAGATCCTCTTCCGCCCTACCTACACATGCCCTGAGCAAGATATTTGATCTCATCATCTCCGGTCTCTCTGCAGAAGCGGATATCATCCATAACGATCTCGAAACGGACGAACAAGAATTAGTCGCTCATCATAAACAGCTATTAGAGATCTTTGGATTTCTGTTACAATGGACGATCGCAGCAGTGGAAACCAAAGCCGCCGAGAAGTCGACGTCTGCCCCGGCGGCTCGTGGAAGAGGCAAGGCCTCGAAAGCAAAAGCAAGTGCGAAAAACGAGAATTGGGATTCATCTGCTCAATTACAAACTGCACTTGACACTATGTGCAAGGTTCTGAAGTTAAAGCTTTCAAAGATATTTCTAACAACGTCGGAGAGGGATACATTCATCAGTCTCTTCACGAGACCTGTGTATATGGTACTAGAAAGTGAACAAAGAGTTAAGAATACAGCAATTCGGATGCATGCTTTCAAAGTGCTCTGCATTGCTGTAAAACATCATGGCCACGGTTATGGTAGGTCATTGTTCGGGCTGTATAGGGGGCATTAAACTGACAACATCTTAGCTGCCCAGATATCTATTGTGCAGAATTTGACTTATTTCGAACATTTAGCTGAACCTATGGCTGAATTCTTACACATCCTATCGGAGCAATATGATTATCCCCAATTGTCGGACGAGATTATTCGGGAGCTTAGCAACAAAGAATTTAATAGCAACGACACTAAAGGGCCGAAGTCGGTTTCATCATTTATTGTCAAGCTTTCGGAACTTGCTCCTAGACTCGTCATCAAGCAAATGACCATGCTAGCGAAGCAATTGGATAGCGAGAATTACGCAGTTCGATGTGCTCTGATCGAAATTTGCGGAAATCTCGTTGCAGACCTAAGCAAACAGGAAGAACGTGGCGACAACCATAAATCACAGCTCAATGCATTCTTCGATGTTTTGGAAGAACGATTTTTGGATATCAACCCTTATTGTAGATGTCGAACAATCCAAGTTTATATCAAGCTCTGTGATCTCGAACAAAAGTTTCCAAAGCGACGACAGAGAGCTGCTGAATTAGCGGCCCGAAGCTTAGAGGATAAGAGCAGCAATGTCCGCCGAAATGCCGTCAAACTTCTAGGAACCTTAATCAAAACTCATCCATTTAGTCTTATGCACGGTTCACAATTGAATTTCAAGGAGTGGAACTCTCGATTGGAAGCTGTTGATGCCGAGCTGAATGCGCTTCAACCTCCAGCAGAAGCGGCTGGCCTGGCTGATACTACCAGAGTTGAAGCTGATACGGTACTACTTGATGATGCTACAGTTCTAGAATCGGATTCTCCCAAGAAGGCTCAAGCCCCCATGAGCGATGAGGAAAAGATAGCGGCAATTAAGAAAGCACAAGAAGAAGCTGCTACTTCAGAGGCTATCAATAAGTTAACTTTGACCAGACGATACTATGTTGAGGCACTCAAATTCATCGAAGTCCTGCATGGGGCTACTACTATCATTTGCCAACTTCTTGGATCGAAAAACAAGAGCGAAGTCATTGAGGCTATGGATTACTTTGAAATCGGCGATGCTTACAACATTGAACAAAATAAGCTTGGCATCCGAAGAATGTTACGTCTCATCTGGACTAAGGGTAATAGTGATGAAGGAAAGGGTGTTCAAAATCATCTTATTGATTGCTACAAGCGTCTATTTTTCGAAGCTCCTGATACTTACAGTGGAAACGATGCTGCGAACTATATTGCACGTAATATGATCAGTTTGACATTTGGAGCAACGCCAGCTGAATTAACTTCTCTCGAACAACTACTAAGTACCATGATGAAGGCGAACCTCATTTCGGATCTAGTAATTTCAAAGCTTTGGCAGGTGTATGGAGTTCAAAAGAGAGAAATTTCGAAGAGTCAGAGGCGAGGTTCAATCATTGTATTGGGTATGCTTGCTACCGCAAAGCCGGAAATTGTGGTTGGAGAGATGGAGACAATGTTACGAATCGGTTTGGGTAGTCTTGGCAGATCGGATTTACAGTTGGCTAAATACACTTGCCTGGCACTCAGAAGAATCAATCCTACTGGAAGACAAGCGACTGTACAAACTTCAAAGCTTAGCAATGATCATGCCATCCTCGGGAAGCTGGCTGCTATAATCGAAGTCGAGTCTGATAACAAGGAGTGGTATGGCGTTGCTGAACAGGCGATCAGCGCCATCTACGCTCTTTCGAAGCATCCAGATAATCTTTGCTCGGAGATCCTCCGAAGAAAGACAAAACACGTGTTTCAGCGGCGCGCCACCCCACCCCCTCAAGAGAAATTGGACGAAGACAATGATGCAGAGATGATGGACGTAGATATGATGGATGTGGACACAGAGGAACAAGAACAAAAAGAGGGGACTCCGCCAGCCGAGACCGAAACAGCGGCGCCACCAGAGAGCAAGCAGAAGGGTTCCATTGCTTTGTCGCAACTTCTATTTATCGTGGGTCATGTTGCTATTAAGCAGATCGTACATTTAGAGCTGTGCGAAATGGATTTTAAGAGAAGGAAGGCAGAAGCTGAGAAGAATAAGGCAGCCGAAACGCCAGCCGACAAAGCAGCGAAAGAAGCCGCCGATGATTTAGACATGATAGGAGGAACAACAGAAGATGATTTCACGGACGCCATGGCTCATATACGAGAACGTGAGCTGTTATATGGACAGAATTCTCTCTTAGCAAACTTTGGGCCGCTCGTGGCAGAAATTTGTTCTAACAATACAACATACAAGGATCGTAACCTTCAAGCGGCTGCCACACTCTGCTTGGCGAAGCTCATGTGCGTTAGTTCCGAATACTGCGAAACAAATCTCCCTCTTCTCATCACTATTATGGAACGATCGAAGGATCCCATTGTTCGTTCAAATGTGGTTATTGCTCTTGGCGATATGGCCGTCTGTTTCAATCATCTTATCGATGAGAATACAGATTTCCTTTACAGAAGATTGAATGACAATGATGCGAGTGTCAAAAGGACTTGTTTGATGACTCTCACTTTCCTCATTCTTGCTGGTCAAGTGAAGGTCAAGGGTCAATTAGGAGAGATGGCCAAATGTCTCGAAGATGATGACAAACGTATCGCAGACTTGAGCAGAATGTTCTTTACCGAATTGAGCACGAAGGATAACGCTGTCTATAATCACTTTGTTGACATGTTCAGTTTGTTGAGCGCCGAGAAAGAACTTGAAGAGGATGCTCTTAGAAGAATCATTAAGTTCTTAGCTGGATTTATCGAAAAGGTATGTTTCTTATTTCTCTCATATGTGCCTTTCACCAAGACCAATGCTAATATAATCCATCAGGATAAACATGCCCGTCAACTTGCCGATAAATTAGCAGCTCGGTTAGCCAGATGTGAAAACGAGAGACAGTGGAACGATGTTGCATATGCTTTGAGTTTGTTACAACATAAGAATGAAGAGATTACCAAGTTGGTACAAGGGGGCTTTAGAGTTGTGCAGGCTAGTGCTTAAATGATGGGAAAGGCATGATATAAAAGTCGGCATGGTATAAGACTGGGAGTTTCTGGCATGGAAAGGTTGATGATTATGATGATTCTGGTGTTTGGGTCATGGTCATGGTCAGTTTGCAATGATACCGGTGCTGGGTTGGCTGATGCATTAATGATCTTGATGAATATGAGATTTTTGATATACTTGAAACTTTTTCTGTGTTTATGCAAATTATGATTGACTATGAATTGATAATACCCTGGGTGAGGTTTTGTAGGGTGTATAAGTATATAAGTATAATAAGTGCACATTTACTAATTAGTACGAGTATTTAACTCTTGACTAGGTACCGATGAGCACCACCAAATCTCCCGATGAGCTTTTATAATTGTTTAAGCCTGACGAGTATTCCTATCCCATCACCGGTGAGCTTTTTGATTTATTTAACTCCCGTCGATATTAAAAACGTTGATTAATCTACCATGCAACAAATCGATAATTAAGGGCATTCTGAGGTTTCCGCGTCTCCTGCAATTTAATAGGCAACGATGAAAATCAGAATGTAATAAGGGGTATAAATCTATTCTATCACTGTTCTCTCTCTCTCCTCTCTCTCTCTCTCTATTTCCTTCTTCGCCCGTATTCTCTAGAAAGTATAAGAATGGCATCGCGATCTACACAATGCCGACCCAAACCCTCCCCCAAACCCAATATAAATAAACGCCGGTCCCTTTATTTCTTCGTCTCTTGGTATGATACCATGTTGTGCCGAGCCCAGGTCATATATACAATTCCAATCCACTTCATCTTAAGCCCGGTATCCCGTTCTATTCCCCAAAAAAGACAAAAATCCCCATCCCTTTCCATCACGCGTAAGATGACCTAGATGAGTAACATCATAACTCATCCTTATTAGCATTCCCCTTCCCACTCTCCACAATCCTCTCCAAAGTCTCCATCACCTCCTCCGCCTTCTCCTCAACCTTATCTCTCAATCCTCCTCTCCTCTCCTCTTCTTTCTCCTCCTCATCACCCTTAACTCTATATTTCTCCTCTTCCTCAATCTTTACATTCCCAGCATACTCTCCAATCCTACTAACAACATTCTCTTCAATTTCCTCTCCCCTCCCGGCCGCAACTCTCAATACTAAATCATTTAAACTCTGTCTACCGAGGATATCCACATGATCTCCTGTATTGGGGCCTCCACGAGGACTGAATCGATCAGGTTCGTGGGGCATTTCGTAGGTTTTTATTTTTACACCTGCTGGGTTGTAGCGGTGATATTTCCAGCCGCGGTTACACATATAACCTACACTGAGCAAATTGACGGTACCGTCGCCTTCGCCGAGGATCACACCATGGTCTATATTGGCTTGGGTTAGGCCTGTGTCGATTGTGATGTTGAGGGATGAGAGGGGATTATCGGCGTGTCGGTAGAAATAGGAACGTTCGGTTGGTTTGCCGATTCCTGTTTTGTATTAGCATTATTATTAGTAGGATTTCAGGAGAAAGATATATTTACCATAAAAACAATAGATTTTCAGATTTGGCGCAAGAGGCAGTCTTGTCTCAAGTGGATTGATCCATTTACTTGGATCCTTCTCATTTGCTTCGACTTCAGCAGTAGTAAAGGCTACTCCATGTGAATAACTCCCCTTCACTGCCTTGCGATACCAATCTTCCGTGGTATTGTACAGATAGTCTAACGACTGAGATACTGTAAGATTTCGGTATCCAGTTGAAGTATTTTGATTTTTGAAATTTAGGAATTGTCCATAGCTGACTTCTTGGCCTGGAGCATCATCTGGGGCCCATGTTGCGTTACCCCAGACGGCATCTCCTCCTATGGGTAACATGGAAGAAATTCCTGGCATAGCTCGAAAGATTTCTGCTCGTTCTTCTTTGTTAAGAAATTTCTCGAGTCCATAGACTGCGAATGCGTTGAGTTGGGCTGTATCCTTCATTTCTCCAGACAGCACTGCGGGCAGTCCCTTCAATGCTCCCAGCATACACCCACTAATGTTGATCCAAGAATCAACATACTTATCAACCCAATCATCTCCACCGTTACCACCACTCGAAGATGCTACCCAATGCATGAAATAGAACAGCACCTGGCCACCCATAGAGTGCGATACAAGCACCACCTTTTTGTTTGAAATCCTGTTCGCCATTTCGATATGCATCTTTAGTCTCGTGAAGTATTGATCTCTAACCTCCAAATTCGCATACGATAATCTCCAGTCATAAGCCGCTGTGAAGCTATTGGTAGGATCATAACCAATTGTAGCCAAATTCTCCAATATTTTACTCCAAATCCAATATCCCGTTATAAAGAAATCAGCAGCATCAAATCCTTGCGCTGCTCTCAATTTGATCCCGGGTGGATCTAAGCCGGTACGTTTGTCTAGCATGATATGTCTCTTCCATCCCTCCTTATCTGAAACCAATGCCCTCATCATACTCCAACTCCCCCATAATCTTTTGCGGAAGTAAGGTCTTGAAGCATTGGTTGTGCCCCATGATTCTAATCCCGTCGATATGACACCTGGTATCATAATGACCGGATGTTTCGCATGAATTCCTTGCGCCTTGAGATGTAATCCCACCGAGAATGAATCGTAGTTGACAGCTTCTCGTTCTCCTTTCTACAAAAAGACATTTGTTAGCCTCGCATCTCACCCAGTGTTTCCCAATTCCAAGGTCCCCTCCTGAACTTCAGTAGGGGTGAAATACAGAAAAACCTGCACCTACAGCCAAATCCCTCGCGTCCTTCACAAACCCAGCCGGTAGTACATCCATCAAGCTATCCATCGTAATCCCCTCCAACATTTCCGGCAACTCATTTCTCCCCGCGAAAAGCCCCGCCCCCACCAAGCCAAAAAGTCCTCCTAGGAAAAAAATAAAAGTGGTGCGTCGCTTTCTAGATTCTTTTTGTCTATGTGTGAGGATTCTGGATACGGGTGCGAGACGTACTTCTTCTGCTTTGGCGGGAGATGAAGAACGAGTTGAGGCAGAGGACGGGGGTGGGGATGGCGTTGGGGTCCCCAGGATAAGTCGACGAAGGTAGGACATTGTCCAAAGAAGGGTTGTGAATGAATGGATGGGTGGATGGATGGATGGATGGCGGAGAGACTGAGAGAGAATTCTAAATATCAAGTCATCATTATCGAGTAAAATTTCGGACAATGAGGAAAGTAAACTTTTTCCGCATAAACAGTTAGGAGTGAGGATCGCAGCTTGCAGATTGCAGATTGCAATTGGAACCTGTCAAAGCTACGTAATCGCAACCGATCCATTTCTTTTGCGGGATTGGCGGACTGATCCGGAATTTAACTTTTTCCGGGTTCACACTAGACTTTAATTGGAGGATGAGGACAAATTAGCAGAGGTATGAATAATAATAATAATAATAATAATAATAATAATAATAATAATAATAATAATAATAATA
>NGKJ01000012.1:233722-286665 GCA_002162495.1 Myriosclerotinia curreyana
AAAGGGAGAGAGGGGAAAGGAAAGGGAAAGGGAAAGGGGGAAAAGAAAAGGGGGTTGGTGTGTAGGATGTAGGAGGTACTAGGTTGGTGGGTGGGTTTGGGGTTGGGGTTGAGAAGGTGATGATGATTGATACTGTAGTCTTGTTTGATTGAACATTGCTTTGTTTGATTACTGCTTTGATTGTGTAGATGACTTTTGGTTTGTAGATTTGTAGGTTTGTAGGTTTGTAGGTTTGTAGGTTTGTAGGTTTGTAGGTTTGTAGGTTTGTAGGTTTGTAGGTTTGTAGGGTTATGTTGGAGATATATACAGTAAGTAGTGTTGGAGATATATATAGTAAGTAGTAAGTTTTGTGTGGGGTTTAAAGGTGGAAGTTTGGAAGTTTGGGAGGTAGAAGTTTGGGAGGTTAGAAGTTTGGGAGGTTAGAAGTTTAGGAGGTTAGAAGTTTGGGAGGTTAGAAGTTTGGGAGGTTAGAAGTTTGGGAGTTTGGGATTTTAATTTGGGATTTTGTTTTATGGGGGTGAGGATTGGGATTGGGGATTGGGGGTTGAGAGTGATGAAATAATGATATTAGGGAGGATTTAGTTTAGTCTATAAGGTTGTGTTTAGATTAAATACTTAGGGTTTGTTTGGATATGGATATGATAGTGTGAGATTATGAGGGATTATGAGGGGAGAGGGAGAGGGTAGGGCTTTGCTCGTGGTTGGACGATTAGTTGGTTGGTTGGTTGGTTGGTTGATTGATTACCCTGGGACACTAGCTGCTGGTGCGGTAAGCTTAGGTGAGAGTGCTGTATGTGGATGGTTGGATGGGAATGGATGGGAATGGATAAGCTGATGGCCCTGATAGGGAGAGATATAGCTTTTGAAAGTTGCAAGTGTTCCCAGTGAATATCGCTAGCAAATAATGACTGTATCTCGGAAAGAATCAAATGTCGCCATCTCTATCATGGGTATTGCTCAATGGTTGTGAAGTTGGAAATAAACATGAACTTGTGTCGCTCCTCTCGTCTCGTCCAGTGTGAAATCACACTCACTCGCTTGGTATTCTACTCATTGTGCTTTGGATGGTATGCATATGCATATGTGTATGTGTATGTATATGTAGCGCAATCTGGGCTCTGCTGGTCTGGAATGTTATTTATCTCAATCTCATCCATAAATTTATCAATCTCAGCGATAGCAACAACCGAAGCTCCCTAACTCCCCACCAAACTCCCCAGCTAAATTCCCAATCCCAAACCCACAAGCACAAGCACAATGCAACACCCCTAATACATCCAATAATTCATTCCCAATTCACCTGATGCATAGCCAAATCACTGGGTTCCTTTTTCACTTTCCTAAAGAACGAATCCATCTTTGCGTTTTCCTTTTTGATGACTCTGGGCTTGGAATTGTCGGTGGTGGAACTGGGGAGAGGAGGATTCTTGAGAAATTCTAGGGAATTGTAGATGGAGGCTTTGATGTTGTAGAGATTGCCGGAGTTGAGTTCGAGGTAGGTGTATACATCTATTTTGGCGGTGATGAAAATTAGTTGGGGCTTTGATGTTTGATGTTGGGATATGTTGGATTACGTGATAGTTCTCCAATGGGAATCAATTTGAAAAAGAAAGATAACGTTGATAAGAAAGACATACCGGCTTTATAATAAATGGCTCCCCTTTGTGTTTTATTCACCAGCCCTAGTTTCTCATGAAGAACTTTCAATACTCGATACACATCCAATTTATCCGAAAAATCCTCGGTATAGATGCAGATGAGACGAACTGCCCCAATCAGTGGGGATCCTTTGTCAGGCGCTACTTTGGCGGCGATGCCGAGGGAATTGGTGGAGGTGTATTTGGCGATTACGGACCAGATTTGGTTTACTTGATCAGGGGGGCTGAAGATCATCCACTGGGAGAAGGGGAGAGAGTTAGTATTGAGGTGTGGGATGGGATGAGATGGGGTGAAATAGGAAGAGTGAAGAATGGAAGTGCATTTTCGGTAATCGAATATAAAAATCGGATAGATATTGAGAGTTTTCCGAGAACTACTTGGATCAGACTCTCAGGAGTAAGAATATAAGCGAAATATGAAACATACTTTTCCACTAGTACAACGACATTCAATAGCTGTATCTAGAATTTTTTGAACAATGATTTCTTTCTCTTTGTTTATCAACCGATTGATTACGGTTTTAGATTTTTCGGCATTTTCCTTCTCGATTGTGTTTTGAAGAGTGGTCAGTTCTTGAAGTAAACGATTGCCTTCGGTTACACATCTTCCCCAGCTGTTTATGGAATCAGCATACAAACACTCACTGCTTCTCAGGTACACAGAACCAGAATGTACTCACTCGCTACCTTCACCAGGAGGACCCTCTTCATCCGCCGCAATAATCTTTGGAGCTTTTCGGAAAGGATTGGTGATGAATATCCATGGAATCGTATCAGAAAATTGAGTAGTCCTTGGAGGTAATCGTTGAAGGAAAGCCTCAACAGTCTCATCAAGTTGCCATGCACATAACTGGCCTGCATACGGATTGTACAGAGGCACTTTTGGTGGTGGACTGGCAAGGATTTGGGCAAAATTGGCATCTGCTTTTTCGGTCAATGATGGTCGATGACTTTTCCAATATGCTGTATCGTCGAAGTCTGCAGCTCGATCTTCGAATGATTCTTTGGTTGTGGTGTCACCTGATTTGAGGGTCAATAGGTGGGATGGGATGAAGTGGCAGATATGGTTGAATTACCATAGAAATCTGATTCATCTGATAGGTAGCCCTCATTTTTCGACCCTTCTACTTCTTTTCCATTTGCCATGATGTTGTCGAGTGAGACTTTCTCACATGAACCATGAACTTTCGAATGATAGGTTAAGTGAAATTGATGTTGGAGAGTAGGAAGGAGAGTAGTAAGTTATGATCGATTGCACGTAAAGCAGGTTATTACATGACCACTTGATCAATGAATAGATGTTTTTTACTAAGATCAAAAGAAAATGTATGAAAGAAAGAAAGATGTATCTGATATCTAATATCTAATATCTATCAAACTGTTGAAGTTGAAGGAGAAGGAAGATTTTATCTTTGGAAGTGTTGAGGAGATTCACTTCAAGGAAGATGGTGCACGGACCATACAATGGGTTCCTTTTCTTTTGATGGGTTGGTTATACAAATGCCAAATGCATATGTTGCTTTCTGTTGTGAAGGAGAAACGTGGAACCTTTTGAGTTTCGGTATTCTGAATCCATTAGATTCCTAAACTTCTCGAATATACTCTACTTGCCTTCATAGTCTTGAGCATCTTGAATTATCTTTGAAACAGAGGTATTGAAAGATGGCCCTTTTTCCTTTCAACGACAAATAGGAGTTGCATATACTTTTCACCAGGACTGGGAGGCAAACACCCGTTGACAAGGGATGAATAGTAATAATCCAAATCATCTTCTCCCCAAAGGAAAAACGAAGCATGATGAGAATCTTCCACGTATTTAAACAGTGGCGATGGTTCTATATGAAGTAGGAATAACCGGGGCCTGTGTGCAGCAAGTCGTCCGCTCCGTTCCGCTCCGCTGCTCTCTCTCATCTTATTTGGGCGGAAGACAAATGAGGAAGATTTCGATGCGCAACAGAACTCAGTTGCTAGGGTATTCATTGACCTTGTTTGAAGCAGTTGGAGCAGAAAGGGATGCCATTTACATTGCTAACTGTGGCTCAAATCGCAAGTGGCGGTGCGATTATGGCTTTATCCAACAAGAATAACTTTTCCTTCGAAATATCCCAACTATGTACGTACCAAACCACCCATCAGTGAACCTTTGAGACAAGTTCAGAATCAAAAATTCAAGATTCTCAGAACGGAAATCTCCTCTTGTCAAAGCACTTATTCTACTGCGAAGAGACTTCTTTTAGGAAAATAAATGTTTCATGCTGGAAGTCCATTCATCGATCAATCAATCAATCAATCAATCAATCAATCAAGCATGGCTTCAAAAATTGAAACCCTTGATTCTGATCTTTTAGAACTTCCTCCAAGCTGTATAGAATTTTGGCCAAATAATCCTTCATGGTTCGTTATTGGTACCTATGAATTGGATAAAGAAGAAGAATATTCATGGGTACACGTCGATAAGTCTTCAAGTGAAGTGGTTGTCAATACTGACCCATTTCCTCATAAAGAGGGAACTGTTTCTACGGCTCCCTTGAGTTTAATTGATTATTCCCATGAGGAGGACAAGCTTATTTTCGTCGAAGATGCCAATATCACCCCAAATGAATCAGGAAGCCAATCTGAGCCGCCTTCAACTCTTCAAAAGAGGAATGGAAGTGTGATGCTATACCATCTTGAAGGTGGTTCACTGTAAGCATGATTCATATTTTACGCCTTTCTTGCCACCTCTGATATGAGCAGTACCCTTTTTCAATCACGTCCATATCCATATGGAGCAATTTATGACCTTCATTTCTGTCCCACGGATCCAGATTACTTTGCGGTTTCTTCCAGCACTGGTAGGATATCCCTCTTCAAATTAACGACCGATGAAGATATTTCTCCGAATCTTGAACACGTCAATACTTGGAGGATATATGACGATTCAGTTCTCATCACCTATTTTGCATGGTGTCCTTCAAATTCAACGGATGGGTCTTTGTCTTTAGCTGTAACGGCTTCAACTGGAGTGGTTCAAATTCTTAAGATTACCGGAGCCATTTATGGAAAGATACACGGCTCGGACTTGTGGTTACGGAAAGAAGAACCACCAATATCGTTGCATTCTTTGAAGATTCCATATTCAGGCGAGGAGCCTCAATATGCATATTGCTGCTATTGGGCTTTCCATCCTTTCACATTTTCCGAGGATTTTCATGGCATTTTTTCTGGAGGAGATGATTCGAAACTCCGGAATTGCATCCTAGGAAATTCCCCTAGTAGGCTTCATGATTCTCATTTTAATTTGCACACGTCTTTCTCAGGACATGATGCTGCCGTTATCTCTATCCTTCCATTACCATCCGGGGATTATAACTGGGTTCTCCTAACTGGTAGCTACGATAATAAAGTCCGAGTAATCGCCATGGAATGGTTCAACGGTCCAGTATGTCCGGGTGACCTTTCTCAGGAACAGCCGATCAATGTTATGGCAAATCTAGATGTTGGAGGTGGAGCATACCGTCTTGAATTCCTTCACGATTACCCAAGACAACCGGATTCCAACAATGACATCTCCTTCCAAGTTCTCGCCTCATGCATGGAAGTCGGCGCAAAGATTCTAGAAGTACAGCGAAAGGATAATCTGTGGAATGTTACCGTCATCGCATCGATTGATGTAGAAATCCCAAGGTTCCCAAATCCAACCAACAAATCTCAATTGTGTTATGCTAGTGCAGTACAACCTGATACTAAGGATGGAGGTATGGTATTTCTTAGTTCCTATTTCAATAAGAGAAGATTGAGCGGTACGCCAGGAAAGGTTCAACCTGCTACTAAGAACGGGGATACAATTTTTGTTAGTACATGTTTTAATAAACGACAATTGGGTGTTTATAAACTCGTGGAGGGTGATGATGGAATTAAAGAGATTACGACGGGAATCGAGGGTCTTTGAGAATGTAGATACAGAATTTTGTTCCTCTGAGCAATACTATCACTGGGAAATTCATAAATGCAAGTTTGGGGTAGAGAACGATTCTTGGTGGTAGATGAGATACGGACGTGAGGATAAATGAAGGCTTGATAGTAGATAACTGCCGAGAACTACGTCAATTTAAGCTCAAGATAGCTTAATAGGTACATAATCCTTTAGATATGCTAACAGAACAAGAAAAGTCTATATGCAATCAAATGCTTGCTTCGAGTCTAATCACGCAGTTGGGTTTACAAGATTATAGAGGAATGCTATTGTCGATTGGGTTGGGCCGGGCTATGCACTGGGTGCCTTTTGGTAATATAGATAGATCATTGAATCAGCCGCCCACCCCCTCTCATATCGCTCAAGTGCTAATCAACTTCATGCATGCATGCATACATTGCAAAAAAACTCAATTTCCAGCTCTAATTTCCAACCTCTCAAGCCCACAATGATAATAAAATAGAACTTTATAAATTCATCTTAAGATTCACACACTGAATTTCATCTATTATTTATTCTTTCCACCCTCCACCCTCCACCCTCCACACCCCCTCCCTTTTGGTACTTATTTCCCTCACTCTCCTTCTCCCTATCACCGTCTTCCTCTCTCCATCAACATCTATCCCTCAACATCATTTTAACCTACTTCTCCCCCTACACTCATTCTTACTCCCACTCCCATTTTCCCCTTTCTTTAATCCTCCGCTCCGCACCCAGCTATATTCCATTTCTCACACAATCCACAAAAATCTAAACAACCGAGAAAACAATGTTACCCTTTTCGACCTTCTCCCCTCAACAACCCGCCTCTGTCCTCCCTCCCCTACTTTCCTCATCAATACCAACCAACATCCACTCCTCTACACGTATTTCCTCCAGATCTAAATATAGATCTAAATCAACCCTCCTTTTTCGCATCCTAAATGGTGAAGAGAGAAAAATGCACAGGTAGTAATAGAAATTTATTTGAAAGGAAGGAGGGGGGAATCTGGGGTTTGAGGATCCAAGTGAAGATCAAAAGGACAAAGAGGGTGAAGAAAAAAAATAGGCTCAGAATAAATTGTATATTACAGGAAGAAGAGGGATGCGAGACTTGTAAGGCGCTCAGGGCGGTTGGAGATAGGATGTTGGAGAAGGTGATAGAGAATGAGGACTGCATAGCACGACAAAAAAAAGTGAGGAGTTTAACTGGAATTTCGGTATTTCAGATAGAAGAGTATATGGAATGATAATATAAATCATAGAAGAGTCATTGATCATACACACATACACACATACACACACACGCATACCCATATATATATCCCATCCCATCCCATCTCATCCCATCTCATCTCATCCCACCCCACTCCAGCCTCACCAAGTAAAAGATATGTATAAAGGAACGAAGAAAGAAGAATAATACACAAATGAAATGAGATAATAGTCTAGCAATTTGGGTTTTGTAATTCGTTGGTATGAAGGAGCCTGATATATGAGAAAGACCTCTTTTCTAATGTGTTCTCGCATACATATTGATGCATGTATTTGATTCTGATGTTGTGTTATATCGTGGATTGAGGGAGCTCTATATAGAGAAGATGAAGAAGGCAAGGCTCTGACTTTTAAAGGGCGGTTGAATAAGATTGATCGTGCATGAGGGTTTGGAATCTCAAAAGGCAATTGTCCGTTGATTTTCTTGGTTAGAAAACACCACTTGGCAATCTAACCTCGCTCACAATCATCAGTATCATCTAAAGATCAAGACGAAATGCAACGACATATTCTTCATTTATAACAGGCAGCCAACAACGACATTCTACGTTCAACTAATTTGATGGCATAGTTTTCCCTCAAACTCCATATGAATTTTTTCACCTCAACCAGAAAAATTTCTCCTCATCCTACACCACCTTAAATTCCGGCACCATTGCACCTACGCAACAAGTTTCAACCCACTCCCGTTCTTACCAACCTCGCAAACACCACATACTGCACAAACAGTACCCTTATATTTAGCTTGATATTTGCTACCATCAAATGCGCAGACCTCGAATGGAGAGCCCGAGTAGATGGGTGCATGCGAGGCAGCACATACATCAAATTCGGCAAATTGATCAAACTCGATCTCGTGGGTATCATTGGGATTGCGCTCACATTGAGCCTTGATTTTACGAGCCTGAATGTTTTGTTAATCAAGGAGTTCAATTGTAGTAGGGGACTGCTTACATTCTCAAGAACCTTAGCACTTCCACCGTTTGCCAACATTCTGTTAGCGAAACTTAACGCGGAGTTATAATTCTTGCTGGTATAGGCCAACTTCATCGCACTTGTCAAAGCCAATTGCCTATGGACAACTTCCAACTTGGGAATGGTGAAGTAAGCTGACAATTCCAAGCTGCGCTTGAGTTTCTCCGGTGATTTCGAGATTTCATCAGCAGTTCCAATCTTCCGCCTTGAAATTTCGATGGCCATTGCTATACTGTATTCTGATGCTGTCGTGATGAGCTTCTTTGCCTCTGATACCTCGGAGGTAGTTGAGACGGCGTTTACAAGTAGTGCATGAAGAATGCCCTTGAATATCGCAGCACCATCTTCGAGTTTATTTTGTCGCATAGCATCGTATCCTTTTTGCAGGTCGATAGTTGCTAAAGATTCAATATCTCTTGGAATGACAGGAAGAACCTTGCGAGGATCTGTCTCATCAACGGTTCGTCGAACATAATTTACCAAAGGTGGAAGACTCGCGGATGCTGGGAGGTATGTTTTTGATGCCTGGTAGATCTCCAAAAATCGGGGCTTTAAAGGCTCGAAGTTGACAGCACCAAGTTGTCGATTGAGTAATTGCATAGCTGTTTCGAAAGAACCACCAGCCACGTGGTCAGCAGCGATAGGAGAATTGCGAGCCCATAAATCAGCCTCACTACTACCAGCGCCAGCCTCGGCACTATCGACATTGACGAAATCACTCTCAACCTCTGGAACGATATCATCACCCATGTCCCATCCTGCGGCATCTTCATCATCATCAGCCTCAATGAGAGCGCCGGTCTTAGCTTCTTCATCTCCAGCTTCGTCGAATCCGAATCCATTTCCAGCAGCAGAAGGTTCATCTTCTAATGAAAGACCCTCGACTTGACCAAGCAGAGCCTTTTCGAAGAATGACTGTGAAGTTGCCTTTGTTGGCCAATTTGCCTTGAAGGTAGGAACGACAGGTTTAGGAGGAGTAAGTGAAGATCCAAGAGAGGGTAACGTGATTTGTTCTTCAGTGAGGCCTGTGGCTTCGAGAATGGATTCGCATTCTTCTGTAAGACCATGAGACTTTGCGGTCAGGTATGCAAGTGGGTCTAAGACGGGTTAGTAAGTTGCGCTTGAGTGTGAATGAGTACGTTTGGTGTAAACTTACAAAGATCGATTTCCTTGAACATTTGTATCCTGTCCTGAACATCTCCAAGGTACAATGCATTCTGGAAGCGGGCAGTGAAGTCACCACGATGTTCCGCAATCTTAGCCATTCTTGTTAACTTTGCCTCGTCTCCAGTGGCTAGATACAAGAATGATAGCTTGTCAAATTGTCGTAACTTTTGATATGTCATCTCGACAATTTGATGATTACCGTGGGCAAGGGCTTCGGCCGTTAATCTCGACCACAACTTTGGTCGGTCTAGTTGCTTGGCCATCTCCACGGCGACTTCCAAGTTACCACACTCGATTGCTAATTCGAATCTAGTTTGTGGATCTTGTACGAATTGCAAAGCAATCTCAGGATAACCCTTCTTCTGCAAATAAGAGATAATACTTTGACCAACAAGACTGGAATTCTTGATGATTTGCAACATCTCCTCATAGTTTCGCTTCACAAGGGCAAGCTTGAAACGATACTCGGTGGGATCAATATTCAGAATCTTTGGCTTTGCATTTCGGTCCAAACAGTACATAGTACGTGCTTTGACCCTGACGAGGTAGACTGTTTGATCCAGGGTGCGAACGATACCATTATCTCCGTTCAATAGGGTGTATTTGATGTGATTCAAAGTCGAGTAAAGAAGGACACCTGCATCATCCCAGGTTGCACTCTTGATGCGTATGGTTTCGTGAAGAGAGCTAACTTGTTCTAAAGATTTCGTAACAATTGTGACATTATGTTTACTCAAAAGAGCTGCGTATAAGCCGTCGTTAGACCAGACGACATACTTGACACCCGATACAGCAAGTTCAGCAGTGGCTTTCTTTTGCTGGATATCATATAGATGAACAGCAGTGGGGGTAATCAACAAAAGGTTACCAGTTCCACCAAAGTAGATATCGGTGGTTCCATTTGGGGGCTTGATGGTTTTGGTGGTAGAGTTTGAAAGATCCTTGATATCAATCTGTTGAGTTGTAGCATTGAAGACAGCAAATCTGTTTCGTGCTACAAAAACAGCAGAAGTACCTTGGCCGCGTTTCGTATCATTTGAATCCGTTGACCCAGCCCCATCTCGAGGGAGATTGATGAGTTCATATGAACCACCATCTGCAGGAGAAGTGACCAAGACAGCTCGTTCAGCTGGGTTATAGGAGAGTGATCTAGGCGGAACCCAAGGACTACCGAGTTTCTTCAACGTCAGTAGCGTTGGACTTTCGAGGTTCTTTTGGAAGTCGTAAGATTTAACGTGCTTATCCTTGGTAATATAAAAGAGATTGTTCTGGTAGAAGGCCGAAGCAGGGCGCTCTCGCTCAAGCTTGAATACCATGACACCATTATCGTGGCCAGCAGCGAAAAGGTTTATCTCAGGGTGAGCTGCAATAACCCAGAATCTGTCATTCTCTCGCTTGAATGATTGCACTGATGTACGTTTATTGAGATCCCAAACTCGGATGGTTTTGTCTTCGCCGACTGACAAGATCAAGTCCTGATGAGGGTGAAATAAACATCCCGATGCATTTTGGAAATGTCCCCGGCAGGTATCGACTTCCCAAGCTTTCGTTTCGCTCATTCGCCATAGTTTTACGAGTCGGTCATCACCGGCAGATACAATCAAAGGAAGTGTTGGATGGAAAGCTACCCAATTGACACCTCTATCATGGCCCTCGAGCACGAATTTGACCACAGCATCGGTATTTCCAAACATATCCGCCTGGGCCTGATTCCCTCTTGACATTTGGTCTTCGAAAGTCATCGATGTTGGCGCCGAATGCTTCTTTCGCAAGCCGGAAATATCCCAAACTCGAACCGACTGATCAAGGGATGCAGATACTACCAAATCGTCCTTGGGATGGAACTGAGCGCACATTGTATAATGATTGTGACCGGTCATTGTGCAAACTGAAAATAAGATTAGCACCATGTACGTATACAATGTTCAGCCATTCGCAGCTTACTTAAAGAGCGATTTTGCCAGTTCCATATTCTAATAGTTTGATCATCGGAACTGGAAATGATCCAAGGAAGCTCATGATGAAAGAAAACTGTGCGAACATAATCCAAATGACCATTCAAGGTAAATAGACATCTGCGAGTCTGCAATGACCAGACCTTGATCTTATAATCATCTCCTCCTGAGACAAAGAGGGGTTGTGTCTTGTGGAAGTCAATTCCTCGAACTGGCCCATCGTGCTCCTCGAATCTATCAATCAACGTTCCCATACGATAGTCCCATAGCTGAATGGTCGAAGAATGTAAAGAAACTAAAATCCAAGGGCTATAAAAATGGTTAGGTATAGTTGCTGCGCATTGTATTGGTAGACGAACCGTTTTGGATGAAAAGCAATGCCCTTTGCTCTGGATGATTTTGACTCAAACTAATGTATTTATCAGTACTGTATCCCCCAGGACTGAAATTCCCAAGCTTAGAGTATGAAGTCGCGACGTACCTTCGTCAGCATCGTAGGGGAGGAATTGGAATTAGATGCCATGTTGAAATGCTTTGAATGACGAACAGCCCTATCTTAATACGTTGCGCATCAAGTAACTAGGGCGAATTAATATTTCTCCTCCTAATGTGACACGTTTTAAGGTAAAGTGCACAATATCCTGGAGAAAGTCGTAAGAAGAGAAGGTATCTGGTGGATTTGATTGGAAATTAAGGTAAAGTACTCCGTACAAGGAGGATATGGGTATTGAATTTCGAAGTTGTCTGAAATGCGACGTTGCTATTTCCTAGAATTAAGGCATCAACAGGCATCAACATCAAAAAATGGCGAGGCTGTCAGTGGCTGTCAGTGGCTGTTAACCAATTGAACATCAAAGCTTCACCAGCCACAGTTGGAGCTCTAGATTGTTGGAAATCTGTCCCTTGTGGTAAGAATGCGATAAGATCTCAATAGTTTTGGTCAGCCTTGTTTTAAAGTAATCCTTACTTGAGTATACTTTGCAATGTTTTTTACTCCTAATATTGACACTGCATTCAATGTCTCAAATTCATTTATACATCAAAAAGTTCATTCGTTCTTAATCCTATGATCAACAATAGCTTTAAGGAGTCGTTCGTCTTGTTCATCGTCGTTAGCCTTATCTCCAGCTTAGCTTAGGGAAGCTCCCCTGAGAAGGACGAGGAGCTCTTCCATACCCCACGGAAGTGTATAAAACTTCAAAGTCAAGATGGGAGGGTTCAAATTGCTATGGGGGCTCTCAGGAGCTCTATTGGCATCTACATATCTTCATTCCATAGGTGTCACTGCTAGCCCATCCATCAATGTTGGCTTGCAAACATCCTTTCCTTCAGCCCCATATCTCCTTGAACTACTGTATGTTCAAGTTCCCTTAGAATACCTTTCAGGCAATACTGATACATATGTAGGGAAACAGCAGCGACTGAAAATGTCTCCTCATACTTTCCTCTTCTTGATCGAATTGCAGACGGCTATTTTGCAAAAGCTTCTACCGATAAAGACCTATATGACAAATTTATACAAGTTCTCAAAGAAGATGGACATATGGATGCTGAGGCACTTTCATCATATCAGCTTGCATTATCTATGAGAGTCGCTGCACCTCGTATTGAAGCACAGTTTCAATATTACCATACCGCTGCAGAGGCTTCGATAAAATCAGAAAAGGATTCATCCTGTCCAACTTGGGTACTTTTTGATGGGCATCAGTATTGTTCACCGAAATTAGATCAGCCTCATGGAGTAGTGATCGGCGATTCGTGAGTTTTGGAAGGCCTAATCTAATGTTAAGAGGCTAACCATCAGATTAGACAAACACAAGAACTGCCGTTCGATTATGTTCTCGGCAACCCCGCCGGACCCCATTCCATATTGTATGCTGATATAACATCTTCAACATTTGGTCAATTCCACAAGACATTAGTAAAAACTGCCCGTGAAAATAAAACATCTTACCGCCTCCGTCATAGGAGAGCGATCGATTCTGGCTCGAATAAGCCTCTCATGATTCCGGGCTATGGTGTAGAGCTCGCTCTTAAGAGAACCGATTATATTGTGATTGACGACCGCAAAGATGATGATGAGAAAGCATCTAAATCCACAACCGAAACCGAAGTCAAATTCGAAGATGAGGAGGTGGCGGATCTCAAGCCTCTCTCCACGTCAGAGCTCTCTTCTCTTGGTCTCAAAGCATCTAGTTTTATCATGCAAAGTGACAAGCCGTTTGACTCCCTGATCAAACTTTCACAAGATTTTCCCAAACATTCTAGTGCTATTGCTTCCCATGACATTTCTTCCGACTTTCTTGCGGAGCATAATTACAACCGTGGTAAGCTGGTCCCTGCGGGCCTCAACGTGTGGTGGATCAACGGGGTGCAAATGAGTGAGCGTCAAATTGATGCTATAAGTCTGCTCGATATCTTGCGGAAGGAAAGGAAATTGATCAATGGCGTTCGCGATCTTGGTTTGACAGGACCTGAAGCTATCAAGTTGCTTTCCCATTCCAAAATCTCTGAGGCAAAAAGTGATGGGGATGTTCAAAGATTTGATTGGAGGGATGAAATCGAGGGTGGCAGTGTTATCATGTGGTTGAATGATATCGAGAAGGATAAGCGTTACGCAGACTTCCCTGCAGCTCTTGGTGCTTTACTGCAGAGAACTTATCCTGGTCAGCTACCCTTAGTCCGCAAGGAAATATTTAATTTGGTTGTTCCAGTGGATTTTAGCGCGTTGGAAGACGTAGCTCTCGTAGCTGAAACCTTGGCAAATTTCGTCAAACGAAAGTTGGTCCTACACATTGGAATTGTTCCTATCACGACATCCCAAAACGCAAAAGAGCAAGCGAAAGTGTTGTATCATCTTTTAGATGTCTACGGACTTTCTGGAGCCATTGCTTACCTTGAGGCTTCCGTCACGAACAAAGTTGCCAGCCCTACCGAAAAGGTTTTTGAAGCCGCTATTGAGGGACGGGAAGTCCGAGCCGAGAAAGTAGCCATTCCTCTAGAAGATTTGTTGAAATCTGATCATTACAATGACCGGATCGACGCATCCAGCCGCTGGACTACAAGACTCTCCGCAAATGGCGAATTTCCACCAATCTTCGTGGATGGAGTTGCGCTACCCAGAGACGAGAATTGGCTGCAAGCAATGGTCCAGCGCCTCACTGTAGACTTGCAAACTATTCAACAAGGAGTATTCAATGAAATATTTACACAGAATTCCTATATTCCAGACTTTTTCCTCTCTGAAGCAACAGCACGAAGAAATGCCCTCATAGTTCCAGAGAGCGATAAGAACCTCAAAATAATCGATATTATCACTCTCTCAAAGCAACATGACGATGTCCTCTCTACACTACCCAAGATTGGAGCGGATTCGGCATCCCCTAAGCAAGATTGGGCTCACATGGTTTTGATAGTAGATTTATCATCCGCTTCTGGCTTGGACCTCCTTTTATCTACGGCCAAATTTCGGGAGTCTGCTCCAGCCCTCGAGGTTATCATCATCCATAATCCTTCTAGTGAGAAGGAAACATCTGATTTCAGTACTCATTTGTTTGCACACATCAAAAAGAGGTCCAATGAACCATATTTGGACGTGCACGATTTACCTAATTTAGTGAACCCGGAACTTGAACCGGATAATGCCACTAAAGAATTCGCCCGAACTTACTGGAAAACCGCCAGTTCATTGATCAGATCCGTGGCTTTGTTGCCAGGTGAACATGGAATTTTGCTCAATGGAAGGCTTGTTGGGCCAATGCCTTCTGGATCTGAACTTAACCAAGAAGACTTCGAGCAGTTGATCTCTTATGAACGTTCCAAACGTATAGCTCCAGTTTATGCTGCCATGAAAGCTCTCGATTTGTCAGATAAGATTGTCGATCCTTTAGCAGGTGCTAAGATTTCTTCGATGGTGGCGTTGTCATCTGTTTCGGATACACCTGATGGCATATTTGAGCAGGCCCCAACCAATAGAATCAGCACATTTGACAGTTGGAACTCTTCTCATACAGCGATTGAAGCCGGAGATTCATCAACTGCAACTATACACATGACTGTTGTTATTGATCCGGCTAGTGAGCAAGGACAAAAGTGGGCTCAAATTGTGAAGGCCATTTCCGAGCTTGAAGGAGTATACCTTAAAATGTTTTTGAATCCGAAAGAACGTCTTCAGGAGCTTCCTGTTAAGAGGTTTTATAGATATGTCCTCGAGTCAAAGCCTACGTTCGATGAGGGAGGCGTTTTAGTTGCGCCTGGTGCCTCCTTCACTGGCGTACCACAGGAAGCATTGTTAACTGTCAAATTGGATATACCACCTGCATGGCTAGTAGCCCCCAAAATTTCCATTCAAGATCCGGATAATATCAAGCTCAGCTCTATCAAGTCTGATGTAGACGCTCTGTATGAGCTTGAACATATACTCATCGAAGGTCACTCCCGCGAAATGCCATCTGGCGCTCCTCCTCGCGGCGCACAGCTCATTCTAGGAACCGAGAAAGACCCACATTTTGCCGATACCATCATTATGTCTAACCTTGGTTATTTCCAATTCAAAGCAAATCCTGGATTTTACAAGATTGATTTAAAGAGTGGAAGGAGCTCTGAAATTTTTAAAATCGACAGTATAGGCTCAAAAGGATGGGCGCCTGTTCCTGGCGATGAGTCTACCGAAGTTGTTCTCATGAGCTTTCAAGGAGCCACTTTGTATCCCCGCCTTTCTCGCAAAGCTGGTATGGAGGGCGAAGATGTCCTTGAGACCAAGGTTGACTCAGCAATGGATTACGTATCTCGCGGACTCAGTTTTGCGCAAGGTATCTTGGGTAGCAAGACGAAAGCCGCTGCCGCAGTGGAAGAACAAGCCGAGATCAATATTTTCTCCGTTGCTAGCGGTCACCTTTATGAGCGCATGCTGAACATCATGATGGTTAGTGTCTTGAAGAATACTAAACATACGGTCAAATTCTGGTTCATCGAGCAATTCCTATCTCCATCTTTCAAGGATTTCATTCCTCACCTTGCCGCTGAATATGGCTTCAAATATGAGATGGTAACATACAAATGGCCTCACTGGCTCAGAGGACAAACGGAGAAGCAACGTGAGATCTGGGGCTACAAGATTCTCTTCTTGGATGTCCTTTTTCCATTGTCCCTCGACAAAGTTATTTTCGTGGACGCCGATCAAATCGTCCGCACAGACATGATCGAACTCGTAAACCATGATCTCAAAGGCGCACCATACGGTTTTACTCCCATGTGCGACAGCCGCACTGAAATGGAGGGATTCCGTTTCTGGAAGCAAGGCTATTGGGAAAAATTCCTTCGAGGTCTTCCATACCATATCAGTGCCCTATATGTCGTGGATCTGCGTCGCTTCCGCCAAATCGCCGCAGGAGATCGTCTTCGCCAACAATATCAATCTCTTTCCGCAGACCCAAATAGTTTGTCAAACTTAGATCAAGATCTACCAAACCACATGCAACAGGTACTTCCAATCCACAGTCTTCCACAAGAATGGCTTTGGTGCGAAACTTGGTGCAGTGACGAAAGTCTCAAGGAAGCGAGAACGATTGATCTGTGTAATAATCCCTTGACGAAAGAACCGAAGTTGGATAGGGCGAGGAGACAAGTGCCGGAGTGGACTGTGTATGATGATGAGATTGCGGCGGTGGATAGGAAGAGGAAGGGGGCGAATGGGAATGGGAGCGTTGATGGGAATGGGGAAGCTAACAATTCTAAGAGTAGAACGTTGGAGGAAGTCGTAGATACAAAGACCAAGAAAGATGAGTTGTAGATGCGTAGACGAGCAGACGAGCAGATGAGTTATGATTAGCGTGTGGATATTGTATGAATGTAGAATATCATTTGATTTTTCTTGATGTTTTGATGTTTTTGTTTGCTGGCTTGAGCTGCTGTGTTTGATATTTGCTTTAATTCCTGCCTGGGGATTGTCAGCAGTTTTGCAATCATCCTTAATGGAAGTCTTGTGATTTTTGTTCCTTTAAGATTGGTCTGGGGCGTTCTATTTCATCGTTTGATTTGTTTAAGAATATAAAGGATTGTTGTGTCTGAATAAGTATGTGACTACTTTGCTTGAAAGAGTCATAAGGTGCAGATTTCTTCGGTGCTACTTATATATCACCTTTTTCTCGCCATGTTGTCTTTGTTTCTTGCATAAGCTGTAAAGCAATACTTTTTTTTTATACTGCCTAGGTACTATATCATAGCATACTTGAGCATGCCAAGTTGTCTCATTGTATTGTGTAAACAGATAATTTTGTTTAAATCTAGCTCATTATTTTGAAGGACCAGAGAACTCAAAGTACCTAGGTACTGAATGAGGTGCTGATCCTCATCACAATGAATTCAGATAGTTTAAATTCACTTCACCTCCGAAACTTGATAATAATGAATATCAGTCTAAGGTGCAGCCTTATGCTACTAAAGGTCTCTCTATGGTCAGTCTATCTCGGCTATTTTAGCTTTATATGAAATTAAGACAAGGACTGTGCGGCTACAGCAGATGATTTAATATTTAAGTTTTCGGGGACACAGGAAGTTCTTAGATTGCACAACATTCGAACTCCTTTACAGTAACTGATACAACTATCACCTTTTCAGATTTCAAATACAGATCTTGTTCTTTGGTCTACTAGAAGAAAGATACTTACTCTTACTATTTCTGAAAGTAAAGTAAAGTAAAGCGTCCCTTTTGGTCAACCAGAAGACAAGCACGTTGACCAGAGAAGACAAGCACTGTAATCAATACCATATTACTACATTCAATTTCCAACCAAATTTCCAAATCTCATCAAAGAAAAGCATCCAAACACTTCAAGATGCCTATTCATACCTTTTTTGTAAGCATCTTCTATCTCCTAAGCCTAACTGAAGCAGCTTTTCGGGTCCTTTTGGCTAATATTGTCTATAATAGCCGTTCAATCAGGACCATCCGAATTTCCCCCCAGAATTACGTATTCGCCAGAGGAGTCGCGACAACAGAAACGATTCGGCGAATGATCCCATCCCTATTCTACAAGATGCTAGAATGGACCACAAATTTATGTTCAGTAAAGGGTGCCGCGTGGCTTTCTCTGGAATCTTCCGTCATGAAGATAAGGACTTCCGTCTGATCGAAAATATGAATCACACCCTCCTCGATGAATTCTTTTTCGATATCCGACACAGTACCAACCCTTCGGAACACGCAGATATCACACCTGCTAATCTGGGTGTTCGCGAGCCGCGCAAGTTGTTCTTTGTCAGCTGCCACTATCTTGAGCCAGAGCACGTTATTGTTCGCACGTACTCCAAGTTCTTGAGGAACTTTGATTGGAATAACAAGGCGCATATCGATGACCTTAATCTCTTCAGAGAAGCGGCCATCATGGAGGCTTTCGGTGTTTGTACCTTTGGCGAAGATGGCAATCCTCTCAGCGCAGAGGAGTTGAAAATATTGCTTGCAGCAAGACCAGTATTGCAATATACTCCAAGCATCTTTCCGCCTACAGCACGACCATTTCAACTTCGGCCCACTGCACAACCCTTTCAGCCTGCTACCCCAACTCGAAATTGGCTACAACTACAGGGCAATAGCTTATTTCAGAACCAAGGAGCGAGCCCTCAACTTTGGCAGCAGGCCGACAACCAAAGTGCGATTCCACAGCTTAGTCAACCCCAGGACTCGAACAACCCACTTCTGTTCCCGGGACGCGCTCAACAGCCAGGGCAGATCCCACTGCAGATACTCCGGAGGTTATTATCGGAAGAAAATCAAGTACAGAGCTTTAATTCATACCAGAACCAAGGATACGCGCATCAGTATCCCTTAACACAAAGCTACACACCTTTCCAGAGCCTAGGTCTTGGCGGGATGCATCAGCAGCATGCTCAACAAAGCTTCAGTCAGTTGCAGAACCAAACCATCGGAGTCTCTCAGCAGCATGTTCAACAAAGCGACAACCGACAGAACATCCCTCAGGATAGACAGTCAGCATTGAATCTATTCCACCGGGGCCTTAGTTTCGGAAATGGTGGGGGAGAAATGGCTTCTCAAAGAACCTCGCGCACAAACTCCCTCCAACACGCTTTGGGTGGTGGAGCTTCAGCTCCAGCTAGAGCTGAAAGCGATGACACAAGAGAGAGTTCTCGGAGCACTTTAACCTCATCTTCCCACCAATATCAGCACGGTGGTGGTGCCGGGACCAATGATCGAGGAGACCTTATTCAAAGTACTTTGAATTCGATGACCGAAGAAGAGTTGGCGGATGCTTTGGAAGAGACTGGATTGACTCCGAGAGAGTTTGTGGATACGTACCTTTGATTACTTAGGTATATGGTATTTGAGTGCGGGGAGGCTATTCGTGAAGGGTGGTATGCACTATTGGGGGAGGTTTTGTTTCTGTGATCGATGATTGTTAGTTGTGTCGGAGATTTAGGAGGAAGGGGCAGATGGGAGGGAAGCATAGAGTTCTAATCTGGCTTCATACTTATTGCAGATGCTGTTCACCTCTCCGTTTTTTGTTTTTGTCTATGCGGCGATGACTCTTCTCTGGGTATTGGAATTGAGAAAAATAGATAGCGGATGCACCAGAATACCAGCCTTGAGGCTTGTCTTAGCAGCTTGCAGAGAGATACTATATTAAATACAATACACAGTTAACTATCTAACCCAGCTCGCTGGTCTGGTGCATACTTACAAAAATGTTGATTTTGGCGTCTTGTGTTTTTTTATGCAGAAGTCTCATAGCCCAGAACATTTCGCTTTGGTCACAACATTTCTGCAGTTCGCGAAGATGATAATGAAGATTCTCAAGTCAGAAATCTCTCATTCGAAGCGAAGTCTCGTGACTTTTTTGCACAGTCCCGTAATTTGTTGCCCTTTGCCATTTCCTCCGGTCTTTTGTGCATTCGACATCTCATACTTTTTTCGCAACGACGATTCTTCAGATTGCGAAATAAAAGGAATATTCTTCTCCTTTAAGGGCTTTGCGGAGCAATTGCGATTTACGATTAATGCAACCAGAGGTGGCTATTTCTCATCCGCCTCGTTCTTGGCTTGCCGATCTATTTTAACTTGTTGGGAAATTATTCTCTATTCTCGAGAACGGTAGAGGCACATAAGGTTAGTATATTGATTTTATTATCTGTCTTCCTGTTTGTTTCGGCTTGTTTGTGGTACTAATAATGTCAAGAAAACTGCAGCTCACTCCGAGAAAAACGATTATTACGAAGCCAGCGCATAACAAAAAACCCAAAACCAACTCGCAGAATCGTGACTTTGAAGGTCTTAGTAGCTTTAGTAGTTCAAAGGAACTCAACAATCGACTATTTCCGCTGAAGACCTCCCAGATCTTTCTCAATCTCAGTCCTCGATAGTCTCTTTGCAGTGCTTATCACGATTTACAAAGTCATCATGAATCGCCATCCTGTAAGTAGTTTGATGGCGTTTGCGTCGTCTATCATATACAACATAATTATTTATCAGAAGTTACATACTGACTAGGATATTTAGAGAATTCCCATGAGATTTTACGGCATGGGCTTTTACCGTCGCCATGAACTTCCTCATCCCTCATCTCTGACCACAGAACAGCTACAGGATATCAGCCCAGCCGTCTTAGGTTTTCCGGAGCCGCACAAGTTCATCTTTATTCATTACGAATACGCTGGACGCCAAAGATCTCAAAAGATCATCATGCACCAATATCTACACCACGAAACCCATAATTGGAATGATCAAAATGACATTGACAACCTTAACCTGTTTCGAATTGCCGCTTTCACAGGACACTCTGGTTTCATCATTTCCAACCCAAATTGGCTCTGTAGATATCTTACGAGAAATGAGAGAGCAGAGTGGTTCCCGAATTTAGGCAGGATCGCTATCTGGAGCGGAACCGAAGTCCAGGATGAAGAACCAACACACGAAGAAGACGCAGTTGAAGGAGCAGTCCAAGCACCAATCCAAGCACCAATCCAAGCACCAACCTTTGTAGAATTTGGAGGGTATGAAACAATAATTGATGAAGGAGAGACATCCGAAGAATCAGTTGAAGAAGCAATCCAAGCACCAATCCAAGCACCAATCCAAGCACCAACCTTTGTAGAATTTGGAGGGTATGAAACAATAATTGATGAAGGAGAGACATTCGAAGAAGTAGTCGAGAGTCATCAAGGCAGTATTCAACGAAGAGAGCCCGAGGAAAATCTTGTCGATTTCAATAACGGAGGATGGAATTCTCACTGGCAAAGTAATTCCGATACTCGACTCCTCATCGAGTCGTTCCAGATGCTTGATACACGCACGTGAGTATGTCCAGAGATGAGCTTACTACGCTGTATTCCATCCTCGTCTTCCATCAATCCTTTGGATGTCTCGGTATCGATCAATGCACGCATGCCCGTCATTTCATTCCCTAAGCGCCTCTCTTGGCTTTCAGACTACTCTTCTGAAGGTGGCTCTAGAGCTTTTGGATGAGGTTTGGAACCATCGATATCGAACATAGTCATTTCGACAAATCGGGCTGAGGGTTCGGGATTCTTTGTGTGCAACTGGTATTGCATTTTTTTCAGTAAGTTTCTCTCTCCAGCAGTTTGGTCTCTTGCGATAACATCTCTAAAAGACTTCAGTTTTCTAGATTCTGCGTATGGTGAAACCTGTCCAAATACTTGTGCTGGCACAAGTATTAGTATGCAAGGAGCATGCACTCGATACAGTTGGCCGCCAGCTAAGATTTCATTTTATTTTTCTTATGTCCTGGTGATTTAAAGGAATTCGCTGCCAAATAATACGTTGATCGTATGAATGATTTTGTTCATGCTTCTTCCATCTCAAATGTTAAAAAAGCGCTGGTTCTTCAATACGGGGCTGGATGGTCACCTAATTAGCTAGCTTATAGTGATCACTTCGTTTGCGAAATTGTATTAGACAGTTGATGAAATCAAACCCATTTAAAATCATGTTATTTGAAGGAACAAATTATGTGAAAGTGTTTGGTGAACTATTTAACGGTCCAAGAGTGTCGGGGCTTGACTGGCTACTTTTGGGCCACTTTTGTTCAGCCGGCTACCCTTCTTTCGGTGTGATACTGGAATCATTTTAAGACCTGTCAACTCAAGTCCGAGGAAGAACGAATGACTGTTCTTCCTCGAAAATACCTGGTTTATGGCCTGGTTGGGGATGGTGTAGAGACTTGTGTACTGACGGCGCCAATTTAAAGTCACCCGCTTCATGATCACACAACACTGTAAACCTCAACATACCGTTTCAAAATTTAACAGCAAGTATATTCGATTACATTTAAGTTCAAGTAAATACTCTGCGAGTCACTACATTAAATCTGATGGAATATACTATCCTTGAACCCTCTACATAGCAGGACCTCTACCTATCCACGTACAGTAGCTTCTGAAAGGATCTCGTCGCTTAGCAACGTTATTGTACTGTCTACCAGGAGCAAGTCCTTGTTGATTAGTGGTAAAATATAACCATACATCTAAAATTGCCATCGTATCCGCAGCCTGAAGTTGACCACTGCGTGCCAGCGCCTTGAGATTTTAGTTTGCAGCGCTACGAGGCCAGAGTCATCAGCAGGAACGCCGTTGATCTCTTCAGTGACTTCAGATTACAGGATTGCGTTTTGCTGTTTTTTTAGTTTAGTCATTTATTTCGACAAAAACTGGGGATGGAAGGGGGACATACAGCAGAAGCACAAATGTATACTCGGCCTCGTTTATCGGCCGTGAACCCGGCTTGCTTGGAAGGAAGGATTCCGGGATTGTGAAACACGGCTTCTAGGTACGAGTGATTAGAAGCCTTGAATCCCCAATAGAAATTTTCGCAGGTCAACGCAATACCGTTAGTTCCCGGATTTAGGTACGAAGGCGTGGTGCCGTTCCAGTTTCTGATGACTTGTCCGTCATAAATTGAGATAAAATGGGCATCGGGGATGGTGAAGGTGCTGTTGAAGAGATGTCAAATTGTGACTCCAGTGTCGAGGTCAATTGCCGAGATGGAGCAGTATGCTGAGTCTTCGGTGATGAAAGAATATCCTGCGGTCCCAAGAGAATTGTTGACGCGAATATCAACTAATTGACTCTTGGCGTAGTATAGCACGGGAGAATAGATCTAGTTGCGAATTAGTTGTCCGGTGGTGTAGCTGAATGACATAATCCTAGTCCCATAGTTTGTTGAGTGGAAGCTACGTAAAGAGTCAGCTGATATCTCTACAACCAGGCCCCTGATCAATAGACGAGAAATCAAAAAAAAGGAAACGAAAGTTTTAACTCACGCTCCATTAGGAACACCATTATCAATAACTCAAAACACGCCCTCCGCATCCAAGACCACGCTGTGAACATAAACACCGCACTCTGAAGCATTTCGGCCCGTTGCAAAACTTTGCAATTCTTCCGACGGCTAAGGAACTTCACCATTGCAGCTTGTGGCTCTCGTAAGAGTCCAGTTCTGTGGTTCCATGTTCCGAGCATATGCGAAGAAAAGATTGGAGTCCGGATCTACAGCCAGTCAAGTGGGAGCTCGAACATACTCATGAACAGCTTGCAACTCTGGTCCGATGACATCTAAATCAGCAGGATATAAGATGATTGTACTGAGATTTGTAAGTTGCTGTGATAATGGCACCGGGAAAGTTCCACTAAAGCCTTGAGCGGCTGTGGTGGCGGCTAAAACAGCCAAAAGTAGTACCATCTTAAGGTTTCGAGTATTCGAGTACCTACAGGAGGCTCAAACAAAAAATGATGGTATGAATTCCACCACACTCTCGTATGGGAATGATGGACAAATTTGAATGCGGATCGTATATTTGACATTGCCAACATTGAGGTGTTAGACGAATTCGGCATTCATATTTTAAAGTTCAAGACGACGAATGAGGGAATTGGGAACCAGACGGCCGATCCATGGAGAGTCGACTATTAGTAGACTGTTTATCGAACTCACAAGCCGCGATTACCTACCTCCTGTCGCTCTTTACTCCATTAATCTGAGTCATATGTACCGGTAAGAAAGGCGATCTAGCTGTCCACCGTGTACCATGCCACTGCTCGGATACCGAATTGCTAAGCGTCTAGTTTGAGTTAACCTAGCTGGGGCTTAGGGCGTTGATATCGAGGAGCTCTCTGTTTAGCACAGAGTTACAAAGGCCATAGATTATGGAAAGGGTTTGGAATTAATTTTGGTGGATATCGAGGTGAAGAGCTGGCGACCGAGGGCTAGACATAGGGAAGATTGAGAATTTGAAGGGTCAGAGCAAGCTTTAGAGATGCGTAATACTTTCTAACTTGTGTTTTTAAATTTTTTTGATAATATTTGTTGTGTATATGTGCGTTTAATAAGTGTAGATCAGCTATTTACTTTAACGGCTTAGATGCTCTCATTACACAATATCTCGAGTCTCTTACTATTGACAAAGCAACGGTCTACAGTTTTTGCTTCATCTGGTACATAATTGGTCGCATATTTTGAACTACTAACTGGGAGAGAAGTAGTGCCTTGACCCAACACAGGTGATGGTTCATGTAAAGTAGATGATTCAACCTGAAAGCTAATTCATGTTGTCAATAGGACTTGAGATTCTCTCTCGTCCCTTCTTTTAGCGTGTATTATTCTCATTCTATTTGGTTCCTTATCTTGTAACTTATATGGAATATTTTGAGTTCATTCGAATAGGTCCTGTTTATGTGCCCGAAAAATGGACGAATGAAGCTGCAGAGTTAGCAGGAGACATGATCTCATGCATGTCTTTCTTTGACCTTGAACATTGAACTAGGAGTCGGAAGCACTAATTAAAATCGAAATTTTGGAAGAAGACACAATATACTTTGATATGGCTTTGCGACTAACCTAATCAACAAGTCAAAAGCCTCTACATCGCAATGAATATCAGATTAATTGATTTACAATTCATACCTAAGTATTATATTGCAATCTCATTTCGCATCTCGCAGTTTTCATTGGTCTTCAATAACAAGACCGAAGAGAATTAGCTAGCCTTGTCAATTAATGGATGGAATTAGTGCAACCTGAAGTTTTCCAATCATATAACGTCATCGGTCGAGTAAGATCTGATATTAGCTACAATTACCACAACTAAATTCATCTAATTGCTATTCTGACTCATATTTGACTACGGTAGTATATTCTTAGTAAATTCTATACTGAGTTAGCTTGCTACAGCCAATGTGAATAATGTTTCCATGTACACGAGAAACAACTACGGCAAACAGGGGTGGATTTATAGCAATACAACAGGTCCCTTTCCTATAAACTTGGACCTATAACCTGGCAGCTTCCATCTTACAACATCTGTTTAGGATTTCAATTCAATTTACAAAGGTCTCTTCAGACAGATTGTCAATAATATCATCTTTCAGCGACTTACACCATCTGAAACGACACCATCTAACTACATCTCAACCCAAACCATATTTCCATTGTAAACATCATCATTTTCAGTAGAACTCCAAGGAAGATATAAGAAACAGAATCCATATACCACAATTCACCAGTGAGTACCCATTTTTCTACCGTTCAAGGTCTCCATAACAAAGTTCAAAATAGTTCTCCCGTGAAGGAGGTGCAAGATACTGCAACCACATGACTTGCCCATATTCTGAATCTAAAGCTATCAACACTGTTCTTATATCCTTCTATTCATAGAAGACTCAATAATATAAACAACTAACGTCAAAAGACCTCTAGAACTACTCAATCATGGCTGGTGAAAAGAGCCCCGAATTCCCACCTACGAATAATCCTAGACCCCCATTTGGGCAGCTAGGTCATCAAGGTAAATCCGCTCTCCGCCGCGAGAACTTCCTTTGCAACATCGCCGATGCGATTGCTCCCTCCGGTCTCTTCGGCGATCATGCAATGCACCGCCGCGATGCCGCGTACAAGGCCGGGAACTTCAAGAAAGCCGACGTTGAAGAAAAGGAGGAGGAAGACGACTGGGTCAACCTCACGGATAAGACAACCAAATCAGGTCCAATAAAGATCACTCCTCGTGCTGCGAACTCTCTCGAGCGCCCCAGATTGATGGAAAAGTCACCACAGGCTAATCCAGGCTTTGAAAAGGCCACTCTCAGAGCTGGTTCCTTCAATGATGCCAATGCTGCTTGGGCTGTCACAAAGGACACTGATATGACCCCCGCCGTGATTGGGAAGCCGGATAACTCTAAGTTTGTCCTCCGCCGATACGACATCCGAGATCCCACCATGATCCAGAAGAAAATACTGGAGTTGAACATTGATGGTTTTGACTGGAACAATGAGGAGCATGTTGCTAGGTTGAACAAGGCTCGTCGTCATTGGGAGGTCAATACTCTTGAGTCGAACCCTCAGACAAGCGGAAAGTCTAGGTAAGATTTGAGCTCTAGATATTTGAACTACAGATATATAGATGGCTAATGATTATTAATTACAGGGTCACTGTTGACGGCAGACGATCCCCAATCGAGACGTTCATCGGAGCCTGGTCACCTGGGGAGGATGATTTCGAGGAAGATTTTAAGGAAGATTAAGGGTTGACTTAAAGGAAGCAAAAAAATCTGCAAAGGGTAGAGACATGGTTTGAGGGAGTAGGGGCGGATGAAAGTGGTTATTTTGAGAGTGGGTTGTCGATGTGAAGAAAGTGCAGTGGGTTTAGCAAGGGTAAATATGGGGGCGAGGAGAACAATTCATGTTTTTGATACCAATTTCACGGTATTTGATCACTCTTACAGATAAAGTACCAGTAAATAACAATTAAGCTTTCTTTAATCATATAATTATACAATTATACAAGTTTTCTTTGCATTTTACCTGCTAGATACGCATTTCCTTATTGATTCTAACCTTATACTGTGCTAAACCAAGATACTATGCCTATTTCATTCCTCCTATACCCCATCGCCCCAGACAGGGACGAGGTTGATAGAAGCTTGATAGGGAAGATCAGTGAAGGGTATTTAGATGAGGTTATATTAATACAGAATATCGAGAAAAGCTTTCTGTGGGTTTGGAATGAGCTAGTTCCGCATTTACATTACTTTTCCGTTTGCTCTCACATGATCAACCCCCCTTTAATCAATTGTGATTCACAAGGCATATTCGTTTATAGGTTTGAAAGGAAGGTAACTTCACTTCTCACCATCCTTTCTCCTCTCTTACCCCTCTATCGACATTGGTATCTTGATAGTGAAGTTAATGTAAACAAAGCGGCTTAAAAGTACAAGGCTGACTGCAAATGATGATGAATCAGAGGTCAATTATCTTGCTGATCGCTGTATATATATATGGAACATATATCTAATTCAAATTGGTTTATATTAAAGATCATAGACTTAGGATTATTGATGTGATCTTATAGATCTCCATGCTACAATGGATAGTTTTACAGGAACAGTATGCCCAGTTCTCAAGGTGACTTTCTTGGAAACGCCTCAAATTCCCACAGATATAGTACATGGTTCTTGTTGGCTGAAACTGAAAGACAAAGAAGAGAGGAGCTTGTGTGAACTACTGACAGCTGGTTGGCATATTCAAAAAGTAAAAGAACAAGAACAACAAGAACAAGGGAGAACAGCTTCTAGTGGAATATTTGGCAGTCATTCTATTCACAATCAATGTTTCCTCCTATAGACAAGTCCCGATGCTCTGATTAAGACACAGAGAGTATAAAGTCAAAAGATTTTGCTTCAACCTTGTGTTGACTTTATTCCCCCTATAGAAAGCTGAAGATAGCAACGACATAGTATAAAAACAAAGCTGATGAGGACAAGATGTAGGTATATCAAGTAATAAGTATTCAATACCCTTCTCAAATTCACCTATAATATGAATATCTCTACTGTCCTAACCAATCAAAAGTATTCACACTTTACTTCCTTTTCAAGAATGGGTTTTAGAACATTATATTCACGCATCAAGTACTCTACCGGTGGCAGTGCAAGAGCTGATGCCTTATACCAGCAAGGAGGAGGCTTTCTGAGATAAAAAAGCATCCGGAACAACATCTTTTTCCCAATCTTTTTCTTTTCCACCACAACCCTTTGAAAGTCTTCACTCCATCACAACTTCAACATTCCGACCATAATTCTTTTTCTCTTGACTCTTTTCTTCAGAAAATAACCTTTTGATCCTTTCTTGGGATTGGATTTTGATTTCTTTCGACGGTGAGAACGTTCTCGACGCGTTTTTTTGATAATCAGCTTTTGAGGATCTCCTTGAAGCTTTTCAAGAAACCTTTGCCTTTAGTAAGTTCATCTATTTCTTTCCAGCATTTGCGAATAATATAGCTTTCTTTCCTTGACCTGTCATACATCACTGTGAGATGAGATGACTCTTATAAAAGTGTTTCTCTTCTTGCAAAATATATTTCTCAACTTTATTTACTCTCGCACTTTCGCAGACGGATCGGAATATCCAGTCAATTGCAACAGAGTTTCTCTTCACTTTTGCATGCAGAGTCACCTCGCTCAGTGTGCTTCTTGTTCAGATCACCTCTTCAAATCTTCACCTCAGAGATTGTCTTTTCTATCCTGTGCGTGTGCAGACGAACCTCTGTCACCACGTTCTCTTTTTACCACATGAAATTGCTGTCGGGCCTTGCACATCGGAGGATTATTTATACACCTCTCTCTTCGGCGCATACTTCCCTTACATACTCAACTTTTGTATCTTAGTGGATAGTCTCTTGGAGGTTTCGATTATATCCGGGAAGCTTCCCAAAAAACATTCACCTGGATTGGTACTGACTCAGCGGAAGATTTAGCGAAATATCTCAAATAGACCACGGACGAGTACGCATGAAGGAGACCAAGCCGGAAACGACACAAGACGAAGCAACAAAGATGTCTGACCTTCCTACATCACCCATTTTTCCAGGTTTTGCTGCTCTCAGTGATGCTGCTGCATCCAAGGAAGTGGAGCAAATGTCTGCGGTTGATCATCAGAAAGCAGGAACTTTGGATGAGCAGAGCACATCTGGAGCTTTTGTTCAACAAGAAAAGGGCAAATCTGGTTCCACCACAGCAAGCGGCAGTGGTAGTAGATCCGGTAATACAACTACAGCTGGCACAAGCTCTCGTACAACTCCTCCACCAAACGAACCTAGAGACGAGTCCGAGAAATCTTCTGATATGACGACTAGTACCTCTCGCTCTTCGTATTATCCAAATATTGCTCGAGAGAAACTAAGCCCCACGTGCAATTACGCTCATAACCACCTTATGGGTCGATTCTGCTTTTACTGCCGTGGTATTGAAATGCCATGGGGAGACCGTCATCCAATTACTATCGATGCTAAAGGCAAGGAAATCCGTGTCGCTCCACAAGGTGCACTACTCGAGGGAGTCACCGACTTGACTAAGACCTACGAGATCACACTGCTTGCTTTGCTCATCGAGTTCCGTATCCAACTCCAAAGTCCAAGAACTATTCCCCATCTTGTAGACGCCCTTCGCCTCTTTCCAGATTTGCATGACGTTGCTCGTCAAATTGCAGATCTTGCCCAAGAGCTTGCAACATTGGCAGACGAAAAGGAACATGAAAGAGTACCACACTGGTTCAAAATTCTCCATGAGTTATTGAAGGAGCCCACATTGACTCGCGATGAGTACTTTGCACGCGCAACTCGGGAGTGGACTTTAGGACCTAGCAATTTTACCCGCAGCACTCAAGCTCCAGCTCCAATCATTCCATCTTTTCGTTTATCGGCACGAGGTCATTCTGGCACCCAAGTAACTCTTACAAGAGCAGACGCAATAAAGGAGCATTCGAACGGACATAGCGAGTTTGAGGTTGAAGAACTTGTTCGTTACCTTGATAGGAATGAGAGCAGAGGTCCAGGATACGTCCAGTTCACGCTCGACTTTGTGAATTGGTTGAGAGAAGGAGCACATGGTACTGGCCGCCCAGCACCACAATGGGGTCCTCATTATGTCCAGCAATATCATGCTGCCTCGGGTGGTCCGGCCGATACTCGTTACCCCCCACCTTCCAAGGTTCCAGAAACCAGGAATGCCCCTAAATTCAGTGGCCGGCTAGACTTCTCGGATCGTCGCAATTCGGACCCTAAGACTACACCACGATGTAGCGAGGAAATATCTGACGCCGAAATCTATGATAGCAATGAGGAGGACGAAACAGAAGAGCCTAGCTTCCGCCAGCTTCCGGTAGTAAAGAAGAACACACCGGGTCGTGGCGGTGTCCGTTGGCGCTTTGTTGAAGGCTCTGACCTTGAAAATGCTGAAGTCGGCAAGCCTGATCCAAGCAAGTTCTACTTGACCCGGGAGAACATCGATGATCTCGACGAGGTTGATGTCCGTCAATTCTCTCACATTGCTCATTTTGACTGGAATAACCCTAACCATGTCCATAATCTTAACAAGGCTAGGGCTCAAAACCGTCAACGTGTTAATGGTAACATTGCTGAATCGAGAATTCCGTGGACACGAATGGAAAAGGATTGTCTTGAGGAGGAGGTTCGGGAGGCTATCAATGCTGGACAGGATAGAAATACCATTGACTGGAATGAAATTGCAGCTCGTCTTAAGAGCAGGTTTGAGGGAGTTCTTCAGAAGAAAGGTTCAAAGTTGGCACCAGGTGTTGAGAGAGAGCCGAAGAATGGCAAAGACAAAAGTAAGTAAACATTCTTTGGGTATTACTTCTGTAATTGGAAGGTTCGATCTTTCGACATGCAAAATGCAGAACTCAGATTGTGAATTCACTTCCAATTGAAAGTATAACTACTGACTTTTGGGTTCTCATCAGCTCTTAAGACTAGTCGCAGCGATCGTATAGGCTACAATCGCAGTGGCTCCGCAACCGAAACCCAGGCCTTGAAATACCCCGATATACTCCAGATGATCAATTTAGCAACAGGAATCGGCGGCAAGGGAGGTCGAGGATTGCTACGAGGTTCTCGTCGTAGCCTCTCACAGATAACTGATGGTGTCAGAGATGAGAACAATCGTCCAACAAAGAAGACAAAGACGGAGACTCGCAACCTTTCAGCCAGCTTACCTCCTAGTCACAGCAATAAGCGTTACCAAGATGAGGACAATGAAGAAAATGAAGGACCACGAAATCTCGAGGGACGCCCTGCTGTGAGCGATGCTTTTGCATCGAGATTCACCAAGGGCAATGCCAAGCAGTTTGCCACCAATTCTGGCAAGAACTAGTAGATCTACTGCGTCCAGAAATCTGGCATGCTTGCTTTTCACTCTTCTACTCTGCACATGGTTCAAGCTTTCTACTTTCGCAACCACAGCTGACTATCCACATTCTCTCCATTCCAAACCTTCCAATACGTACGACTACCAACTTTCAGCAGCACAATTTCCACACAATTTTCGTTCTCAAAATGCAAATAACAACTCTTCAATTATTTTCGTGTTACGGTCAGGAGACATTCTCATGAAAAATGATGATACAAAATACAATTTCGGCACTCGTACACACAAAAGTTCTTTTTTTTTTTTTACGACATGGCGGCGCGGTATGGATATGAATGAATGACTTTATTTCTGTGGCAAACATACGGGTCTTATTGTTTCCTTTGATGCGATAGGATAGGGTAGGATTTTTATGATGCTATGGAATTATAGTGTTCTTTTGCGATAATGATGATATGAATTTTTTTTGGGGGGGAGTTCTGATTTCTTTCGTGCATTTGGTTTATGAATTTATGAATGATGATATGATATTGGGTCTACTTTGTAATAGTGTAAGGGATCGAGGCTAGGATAGGAAAATGAATGACAGAAAATGAGAAAAATAAAACAAAAATACAATTGGTGATGTTGCTGATATGATATGATGTGATGTGCTGCGTTTGTATTTGTATTTGTCTTCGTATTTTTTCATGAAGTCTAACCATCACATCATGAAGCCCCTTTTCCACCCGCTTAAGTACCCCGCTTTTTGTGTAACGTCAGATAGACAGACAGACACAACTTTTTTCCAAAAAGGCTTGTATAATTTTCTACATCTAGTATCTAATTAAAGAAAATAATATCCAATTCAGAAAAAAAATTGGCATGTCGATAGAAAGTCATGGTAATAAAAGTAAAGAAGTAGATTGGTTCCTAATGAGATCCCGGTGAGCTTATCTTGTTTTCAGAGAGAAACAATGGAATCGAAGTTTCAGCGAGAAGCTAATCAATTGGCCCTATAAAAACTCCTTCATCTAAAGGTGTATATTTTGCGTGCTAGCTCTCTTGTTGTAGTATAGAGCATGGGCGATAGTGCGTAAGTGTGTTAATTAGAACCTACGATGCAGATCGAGTTGGTAATATTTGTTGTTGGGTGAGTCATCATAATAATCGGCTTGCTTATTATTAGCCTTTGAATTCTCGATATTTTGGGATTCTGGGAGACTCCGCAGTCTGGCAGATTGACTCAGCACACAGGTGAAAGTGTCGATTGGATAGAGGTCGGCTTGAGAGATCTGCTCTGTCAGGGGACCAAACTGAATGACAGTACCGAAGAATCTCTTGGTAGTGTAGATATGGCTGTGCTATCAGTTTAATTTCGATAATTTTATTTGGGGCAGTAAGGGAGGTGATATAGGTCGTAAAGTAGGGATTTGAATGAATGTGAATACAATTGACCTGCTGTACTTCATGCGACGGATTAGCAGCTATAGAAGCCTGTACAATAGTGCCTGTACTACTGAAAGAATATTGTAGGCCAATGAAAGATAATAATGAGTCGAATTGAGATGGAGGGAGTAAAACAGAGGCTTTATGGGCGAGGGAAATGGTATGATAAAAGTCTAGAAGAGTTCTTACTACAGTATCGGTTGTCTATATCTATCATGAAACAGCCTTTCATACAGACGCAAATCGATGAAAAGGCCGGTGTAATCTTAATCGCCTCTGTCCGGCCTCTCTAGTCAACGCCACCGCTTCCAGCTACGCGACATAAATACCATCATCAAATCACAACAAACCCTCAAATTATTTCCTCCATACAACTTCAACTCCACTCATCAAACTTCCCAATCATCACAGCATATAATTCGCGATAAAATCTCCCTTCTCCGCAGCCACATCACACCCTCCAATCTCCACTTCACGATACCCAAATCATGAGTTTCAACCTCGCCTGCTTATATCTTGATATCTTCCAATTCACTGCCGAACAATTACCATATGTTCTTCATCAACCTCTTTATCCTGTCAGAACGGAGACGTGGAGGGCTGCGATAATTCAATTTTGGTTCTTTACTATTCGAGGAGTTTTTCACAAGGCGCTGGAAAGACAGGCTTCTCGTTCTGCTACGGAGTATTGGCTTGTTTAGCGGCCGTGAGGGTTTATTGGGGAGAATACGGTGGTTGATTGAAGATATGGGATACTGGTTTATGTGTTTGGTCTTCTCGTTTGGAGGATCTTATCTATCAAGGATTTGGGGCTCTAGTATTGAGATTAACGCTAGATTTCTAGCCTTAAGTCTTGCCGTTACAGTTGTCCCAGCTGGGTGCATGTCACTTTTTGCCTGTAAGTTCTTTCAAGATGGATCTCTTTATGATGTTACTGTCTAATGCTAATTATTACCATAGTTATCCAAAGCTCTCCTAACCAAACTAGAATATACACGAGATCAGGAATAGTGCGGTATGACTCCAAAGACACGCTCAGAGGATGCAGTCGAAGATGCATTCCACGAGGGGGATTCCGGACAATCACTCAAGAGCAATTTCATGGGGTTGAGTTCGGAGATTCAGGCTAGGCCAGAGATTCAATTTGGTTTAGATAAACAATCCATCTCAAACAACCTCGTCGGCTTTGACTATTCAGATGCATGAAATGACTAGATTATAACTGGAAGCATCGCATGCGGAACTTTATCTCGGTGGTGTGAAAAATGGGTTAAAAAACTTGACTAGAAGGGAATTGAGTGAAATAATGTCGGTACTCTCAATTCTATCCAAAATACATGTTATAGTGAACCGTTGATGCAGATATCCATGAAATACCTGTCAGAATTGTTCAGAATCAATCTCAATGATGCCCAAGAACTCGTGCTTGACTTGATGAAAACAAATGGTCAAAATGATAGCGAAAAGGGTGACTCGGAGAAAATAAATTAGCTCTTCAAATCATGGGAGTCTCTAATGAATTAACCATAAACCGAAGACCAATTATATCCCCATTCCTTAGACCATGCCATAGCCATCCATCATTTGAGCTCTAGAAAACCAAGCAGAGTCTAATAATCTAACATGAATACTAATTATACATGTCTGGAAAAGTATCTCTTAGTTCATTTAGTCCGTGATGCAGAACATGGCTGCGAATAATAATTTCCGCTCAAGGAATAGGCAAAATTCTCTGAACAAGTGCTTCCTGCGATATTGTGGTTCATGCACTACAATTTGTTGTAGTAGTGACTGGAAAAGCGGTGGAAATGGTATTGGTGATAGTGCTGGCGTAAATTGATGTGCCTATTACCTCTGATGGACTAGGGGCCAATCGAGGGGCGACGGCAACAGCTCGACTTAGCTCTGCCAATGCAGAAAGTACGATTATAACTCTCATGGTAAATAATCAAGAAAGCTCTAAAAGAGAGGTAGAAGCAGAAAAGAGTGACCGATTGAAGGAAGATTGATAGCAATGATCATGGTGGGACATGGTGCTTCTTTGTAGAGATCATCAATGTGGAGAATTTAGCTCAGCTCCTCTCTCCCACGAGGAGAATAACAGCATCCACACAGTAAGGATTGATAGTACGATACTATCTAGTAGTATTCGAGCACTTTCCTGGTGAAGAGCAGGGGAGATTGTTTGCGGGACGAGTCGTGTTGAGCTGTATTTCCATCCCACGAGTAAAGCGAGCAATGAACGAAAAGCGTACAAGACCATATATATATGTATCTACGGTGAGTAAGCTGGTTGGCCGTACTGTTTTGATCATGATGCTACTCAGGAGGACACGTTCTCCGTATCGTCACTCCATCTATCTATTTTCGATTTCTTGTTTGTTTCTCCGTCCTTCTCTGCCTTCCTCAGAAGATACTAGAACACATGGCAGTGGATCTAATAGACAAACGCAACCCCTACTCAAGTACTCCATCCCGCGTTCAAACCCTCCAAATTCAACTTCAAGATCTCGGGTAAAGAATCTCATCAAACGTGCTGATATAATTATGTCAAAACCTTCATTATTTCCCCATCCGTCTCTGAAAACAATAATTCCAAACCGAGAAAATCAGGAGAAATAGTTAGAGTTGTGAAAGCACCTCGAGAGTGTTTGGTGGTCTAGGTAGACTTTCGGATTTCTCCTCTAACATTGATCAAAGCGTCGGGTTCCTCGAGATCATGTGATCTAAGTACAGGTGCAATATATTTCTGCATTTTGTGTTTTATCGTTATGCTTTGGAGCGTTTGAACTTTTGAATTCTCTTATCCAACTTCAAATTTCACGTCAAAGTATCGATGAGGGTTTCGGGCAAATCATCGTAAAATTGTTGAACGTCACGTTTCGGCTGAAACTCGGGATGGTTAATTCATCCATTTCACTTCCAGTTTCTCAACATGGCCACTCAACATGAATATGAAATGAACATGAACCTCATTATTCTGTAAATCAGATACCATTCTTCCATTTGACAAGGTTCACCAAATCGCGATGCACGCAAAAGAAGAATATCAACTCCTCGTGATAGGTTAGTCAAGGGAATATACACAAACGGATAATGGCATCTAAAGACCAAATCTCATAATTGCCATCGGTACACGAACGAAAATAACAACATCGACCACTCAAAATCGCCGCGAACTGCTATCGAGGTTGTTACAAGAGTAGACTCAACCTTAGGATTGCCTCGAGATCACCCATCTTTGTGCAGATTTGCACCTTGGTGACATTAACCCTTCTCTCATCACACCCAACCAAATCGTCCCATATTCAGCTACAACAAATTCCTCCTGAAATAAGAAAAACACTATGATCCAAAGAAACAATAACCTCCAAGCCACCGCAAGACGTTGCGTAGAACTAGTGAAGAGCTCCAAAATACATCTTCTGAGCTGCGATATTACAGGAGGATTGGAATGAAAAATTAAGAAAACGGCTAATATACCAACATGTAATCAGGAGGCGATCGAACAAAATGGTGATGTACCGTGTCGAGTTGACCTATTGGCCATACTCTGACTTTCTGCGCTTCACGAGCGGTTCACTGGCCAAGCATTTATTAGCAGAATGGTACGACTGCCTACGCTTCATGAGTGGTTCATCGTCCGAAGAATCATCGCTACTACCGTTCTGTATTTCGCCACTCTGTGTGCTCGCAGGTTCATCGCCCGAAGATCCTCCGCCGTCTTCCATTTGCATTTTACTTTTTTGTGTGGCGGATGAAACGGCACGAACCGCAGGAACGGCAGGAACATTTTGGTATCCACTAACAATATTAACCATTTCGTCCAAAGTCTTGCGTCTGCTAGATTTTTCTACGCTATTCCGAAGTAACGCGTCAATATCACCGAACTTGGGAGCCTGATTCATGCAGCCAGTTGCATTGCGGTCGGAACCGGTACGGTCTTTTTGCATTGTGAGGTGTCTCTTCATGTGGAAGTCTTCCTGTTTTGTCTTGGAATTCCATTTGCTTGTTCTGGCTAACAGAGAGCCCCTCCTTTGAATGACCCCTTCCAAATCGACATTGATGTTGTGTGCGACTTGCTTCCATGGCATATTAGTCTTAGTATACTGTTTTTAAGAGTCAGTAGAGTTTCGAAATCATCGATACCTCGTAGAATGGAGTTGAGGGAAGGTCACTTACGCCATGTTTAAGGCCGAGGATTACTTGGTGGCGCAAGAGGTCCTTTTCTTTCTGCGACCAGGCCAATCTAGGTGGTGCTTTTGGACCGTTTGTTCGGAGAATGATTTGATTGCGGCCTCGGTTCAAAGCTTTGACGGCTTGAATATCATTCCAGTCAAAACCAGCGATATTAGGGTATTCTCTGACATTTATCTTGCTTGGATCTTCTCGAAGCTGGCGGACCATGAAGAATTTAGACGTGTCTGGGGTAGCCCAATAAGCCGGGCCCAAATCTTGTCCGTGGGCAAATTGCCAAGGCGATATTTTACGCTCTTTAGCTGCGTCTTCATCGTCTTCATCGTCTTCATCTTCCTCGATACTACCTCGACTACGAAACAAGAGCCTTTTGCCCTCAGGGATCTTGTCAGTATAATCATAGCCAAGATCCTCATCGTCTTCATCTTGATCATCATCTACGTCAACTGCAGTCTCTGCCTTGGCGACTTTTGACTTTATTTTGGAGGTCCTGGAAGCTTCCGTAGCCCCACGAATGCGTGCTTTGTAAGCGGCCACTGTCAATTCGGGATTCTTTAGAGCCTCGTGTAGTACAGTCCACCATTCAAGCTCTGCATGTTCAGGATATTGCTTAGCCAAGAAAGCAATGTCTGTGATGGCTTGGGAGGCAGCTTGTATACGTCCCCGTTCGATACCACTGTTCATCTGGACTGCTTTCTGCCATTGATTGGTCACGATTGCCCAAGTGGCCATGGCTACCAAACCAATTTCTCGGGGATTATCGACTTGTACCGCTTGTAGAATCGTGCCTGTTCGTCCCACAGAAACGGGCAAACCCTGATGTCGAGCAACTGGTAGGAAATCGTCCCACGGCATCTTCATCCTCGTGCACATTGTACAGTATTGTCCAATGGCATGGTTCGTAATATCTCCTGCGCGGCATGGTGCGCCGGGCTGAGGATATGGTTTATAGAGTAATCTGGGTTGGTTTCCTGCCTGTGTTTTAAATTAGTATTTGCTTGTAAGGAAATCATGGAGGGGTCAGTAGAATTGAGGCTTGTATTATTTTCTTCTGAATTGAGATGAATGTCTCAGTTCAAGTGACACTTTGGAGGAGAATAATCCGGATGAAAGAAGTCAGTCAACATAGATGTGTGAGGAGTAGTGATACTTTTGCTAAAGTCATTCCAGAGGAACGGCGCAATAGCCATCTAATCGTCAACAAGATTTGAAAAGATGATGATAGTACTGCTAAGAGATGCGCCCACTAGGCTTTCAGTGTGGGAAGGGGGTGAAACTATGTATGAAATTTTTTTTTTGGAGTGGCGAGATTGACATGGTGCAGTATGGAATGTTGACGGATGACGAGGGGTATGTGATACGCATCCAGCGACAGGGGAACCAGATACAAGTTTGTGAAAGATACTGGAATTTTGAGTTGAATAGATATAGAAATTCAAGAGATGGACTTCGCTCTGTATGAAACCATTTCATCATGATGAGGCTGCTCTACATAACCACGGGTGGGGAGAAAATGATAGTGCATCATTGACTCAAACAATGTAAAAGATGGGTGTATAAATATTCTAAACATACCATTATAACAAATCCTTACAACCACAAGATATAGTACAAGTGTATTGATTCGCCGACCGGAATATCAAAAATATGACCTCGAAGACTTGGGGAAGGAATGATAGTTTTCGTAAAATCCAATAGGGAAGGGAAGGGAAGGGAAGGAGGCAGATCAATGCGTGCTTTTATGTTATTCTAGATTAGAATGAACGTGATTAGTATGCGCAAACTATAAACTTAGAAACTTAAGATCGAGAAAAGGTATGCATTACTGTGGTGGCTTTTTGAGAGTCGGGAAACTGTCTGATACAGGTGGATGTGAAGAAAAGGTATTGAAGATGACTCGGGTGGATAGAGATGTTTGTAGGAGGTTTGGAATTGTATGTATGACTGGCTGGCTGGCTGGCTGGCTGTGTCTGGCAGAGAAGTTGAAGAGAGTCAGTTTCTGGGTGAGGTGGATATTGTGAGAGGTTGAGAAGGAGTGCAAAATGGAGAATATCAAGCAAGAAGGAGGAAAAATTGAAGACTGCAGTCAGTCAGTCAGTACTGACTTTGGGATTGATAGTGAGAGCTTCAAAATGAAGTAATAATTCAAAAAGTGAATATAAAATTTCAAGAATCAAGTTATTCTGATCAGAATTCGGCTTAACACATTTTGTAGGTACCTAGGGAAAGAAAATTCCAGTACTGTGTGCAAGGTCAAGAAGAATTTGGCTGTGGCTGAAGTTGAAGGGGACTTGTTCGGATGGTAATGAAGAGAGTACAGCTGGTTATTGGAAAGGAAATTGAAGGAGCCTTGTTGACAAGGCGGTGATGATAGAATTGATGTTATAATATTACCTATTCATAGTAAGTCTTGCTTTTAGTACCTAGGTATTGTTTTCAATCTCATCACTTTGGATGTACACTTATGCAAACATTCAGTTCATGGCATGCAAGATGCTAAGTCTTATAAAATGAGTTCACTTTGTCTTTCTCTTTCTAGCTTCTATCATTCTTGATTGGTTTATTGGGTTTTGAATATGTCTCTTCGATTGGAGATCTTGAAGTCATGACTACTATAGGCACAGTAAGGTCACTCACCACATAGGTCTAGCATTCTTGGCCTGGCAGGCTTCTCTTCCTTTTTACCTGCAGTTTGTTAATATATGCCTCCCGAAAGAACTCTTTGATAATGTTTGTCTTTGGCAAACATTCCAGGGAACTTGTTTGCATGTTTTGTTTGTCCATCTCAAGAAGTTTTCTTTCTGTGCAACATGTCTAGATGTGGAGCTGAAGCTAACTGTTTTTTATTTGCAGGCTGACAACATCATCATTCTTATCCCAATAATCTTGAGTCTTACAAGATACAGAGTCTTCTTAGGACTACCCCTATATATACGAAACTATTTATACTCCCTACAAACTCTTATGATACCTTTTATACCTAATCAGACCTCTGAAATCTCGAAGGAATACAAATATGAAGGATGCTATCAAGGAATACTGTTGGCTATATTTGGTGTGTATTTAGGAGGCTCGGGTCAACAAAGGGGGAGGGAAGATCCGAACAGAGAAGGAGTGATAGAGCCTCGGAAATAGATTTCTTACATTCAAACAGAATAATACGCTGACTCAACATCACAAAGACGTGGCAAACAAAATGAATAAGGTATGGATATAAAAGTAGTAAGAGTTATGAAAGAGGGAACATCTCCATATTCGGTTTTACATTTTGTTATTGTCGGTAGAATGGAAAGATGGGATAGTCACATCTATTTGAGAAGGAAAAGGGAAATTGAGAGTCAAGGGAAGAGGACTGCCAAGGTATGGAGAAGGTCGATGGCAGAATATAATACCAAGTCTATGCAATGATATAGACCCAAAAGGTAAATAAGAAAGAGAATAATGAGAGGATCTCGCAGATTCTGATTCATATAATTTACACTCTGCACTATCAGCTTGATACAAATTGCTGCATAGATGATACCATGATGACTTTACTTGTATAGGATCAGAAGATTAAGGGAGATAAGGGAATTAGTCAACTGTGAATCAAAGGAGAAGTGAAGCCAAAGATCATATGAAAGTTTTACAGTGCACTGATTGTTATATTATTGGACAGGAACTAGAGTGATTCTAAATTTACTTTAAATTTACAAACATCTAGGGTCAACGATGAACATAATACCAACAAAGAACTAATATTTCAGAAGCAAAACATACATATAAATCATCTTCTTACTCTAGACCATCAAGAGAAAGATGGATGTCATGCTCAGGGGCTCAGGGGCTCAGGTATACGGTTATACTTATTTTAGCATTAGTAGAATAAAAGGATTCATAGCAAGTAGTACAATGTCTTTTGATTTTAACAGATAGAGAGTAGCACAGAGTAGGTAGTTATGAATCAACCTTGATATTTGTCCCTTTAGCATTAAGAAGGCAACCTGCTCGGATCATCAGGACTGTTCGGCTTTGAAAGGAATATTAAGGGGTTATATCCGATGGGGTGAAATTATTATTCCCATTGTTAGAATGGAAGTTTAATTGAAATAATGGGGGGATTGGAGGGTTAGAATATCGTCTACAAAAGAAATAGTAGGACAGAGAAGGAATAAGGCTTTTGTAGGGGGTAGCTTCGGATCAACAATGAACATGTATATGTCGGTGAAGATATAATCTCACTCATCATTTCTGAAGATTATGTATAGCTTTATATGTTTCATGTTTCATGTAGATATCAGAGTGCATATCATGCTATTTTAGGGATCTAGTTTACCTTGAAAATGGCCTGTAGGCCCTGAAAATATATCACAGTCAACGAAATTCTTCCACGATAACAACTCTTGACCAAGTAGATCTGTGAATGTAATGGCAGAGTACCACCTTCATCTCACTTCAACTATTAGCACAAGCCTGATATCTGCTGGGCTCAATGAATCCATAGCTCGTGTCAGGGATATGATAACTAGTGGAGGTGTAATGTAATATATTCTTTGAAAGATATGGGGTAGTTGCGAGGCTTCTAGTTCATCCCATCGCCTGCAACGACTTCCTATCTTGGAAAGATCGCAGTTTTCATAGTTTCCACCTCACTTATATGTTCCCCTGCTCTCTAGTTGTATGTTCCCCTGTTATCTTAAGTACTTGTATGTAAAAATTTGAAAAATTCAACGCTTCTTTCGCATTGCTGGATCTATATCCTACCGTGAACCCCCTAGAACTTCGGGATATGATTCGCTTGAGAATGCAACAGCCCAGAACATTCCGAAATTTCCAGCATTTCTGGTATTTTTTTCGCATAAGTTACTTGGAATGTAGGATTCGAGGAGGAATCGTGTTTGCAGGATCTTCAGGTGTGAGTCTAAAATGTGTCACGGTGACTCTGGAATTAGCTTGTTGTACAATAAGGGATACAGAAGATTGACTCATGCTAGAAGGCTATATGAAAAAGCCAAAAGAGTGCTCAATGTCCTTCTATAACTCTATTTTCTTGCTGAAAAGGATATATCTGCAAGCATGCTCTGCCATTTCCATCACCAGGCTCCTCTTCGACCAATCTTCCATAAGAATACCTCCTTCTTTTAAGAGATGAACCATATTATTTCAACTAAAACAATTTAGACTGTATGTTGAAAAGATAGCGTTGTACTTTCCAGGGCAGGCAATAACAGCAACAGCAGATGTGGGGATCGTATTGCATGAAGGAGAGACGACCTCGGCGTACTTGGGAGTAACTTGACCGTAAAAACTGCATTACTGAGTAGAATAGTCGAATGTATATGGAGTATGAGGGGCCGAAGTAGGGGATTGGAATTAACATTGTAGATCGACTAAATAGAAGAGGAAGCCTAGATAGTTTAACTTAGCAGGAGATCACAACAAGCAGGAGAAATAGCCAGAAAAGAACGCTAGAAGATTGCAACGATATGATTCTTACCAAGCTCATACTACAGCGCTAGAAGGAGGAGCATTGGGAGTAAGGTGTAAGCAGATATGCGAGCAGAAGGAGGCATTCAACTTGGCAGTGTGGTTCGAGAAACAAGTGTTGAGGCTCGAGGAGGGCCGGAGTGGCAGAAGGGTGAGATTACAGCAGTAAAATGATGGTAAGAACACCGAGGCAATAGCAGCAGAAACATTAGCAAACGGTTAAACATGTGGACAGAAAAGCATTAAACCTGGAACAAAAGTGCTAAACCAAACTAGCTACGTAGACGACTTCAGTTCGAGGAGGTTGGTGACTAGGAGAGCTACGTCGGACGATAAATCTAGGGTTTCAGCGAGGACAGTGGAAAATTAGGGTCAAGAGGAAGAGGGAGAGAGGAATGTGATAAATTAGGAGCTCACATCGAGGCATAACGATACACAAGCCTTCTAGACGATATTATACTGGTACAAATTTATATTGAAATTCTTGTATTCAAGTTGAGAGCCGGCAGAAGGCGGCAGAGTCACAGATGAAGAGATTAGCTAGCCTTCTCGCATAGCCTTGTAGAAATGGTATTGGAGTTAGAGGGAGGCAAAGAAGTAACTGGACATGAATCTGATGGAGCTAGATTGGCACATAGCTTCACTCAAAGAAGGAAGAAGCTTGGAATAGTATTAATCGGTATATATACATAAAAGACTGCGTCTAGCTTGCGCAAGTGAAGGTTCAGAAGATGGAAGAGCCCTGTAGCGAGATTCAAGCCCATATGGCAGTAGCAAGGAGGTTGGTATCTAAAGCAGTAGCGCAGAACAACGGGTGGCAGAGGTAGCAGCATATATATTTACTTATAAGTGCATGGCTGAAAGGGTGGCAGAGCTGCTAGATCATTTTCCTTCTTGTTGTATACATTTTACTTGTTTGTAGCCTATCCTATCCTATCACTATTTGCCGGAGCTACAGCATCGGAAAGAGATAGATATCTACAGGGCTCAGATTCATATGAAGCTGTCTGCGGGTAAGAGAAGAAGGGCGCAAAGGAGAAAGGAGGTTATGGAGGAGTTTAGTTGTGAGTTTAGATATTGAAGGAGAGGGGAGTTGAAATATGAGCAAGGTAGGGGTTAGAGACGATAAGAGGGTCATTCAAGAGAAGAGCAGATTCCACAGGGGAACATCAACGTTTAAGTTCAAAGGATAGAAGGAAGCGAAACCCGTGAGATGATGCTACTCTAAAGTATATATATACTCAAAGGCTCTTGGTTTGCCGAATACTAATATTAGATTGCATTTAAGGCTTTTATAGCAACATAAAGCTCCGTAGCTCTACCAAAAAGCCTTCCGGCAGCAGGTAAATCGTAAATAGAGTCCGTGGTGGAGGTCACAGTCAAATTAACACACAAATTTCGGCAAGAAAGAGCAAAGGAAGCTTCTAGATAATACTTTTATGAGTCAATTATGTACTTGAAGACTGGTAGCCTTCTCTGCTCCATATTTCCATAGTTCTGGAGCAAACAATCGGCATATTACGACTCATTTCCATTACAAAACAGCCTTGGATGACTGGTCCACCCAATAGAACTAGCCATAAAATTCATAACTGCGCCAGAAATCGCTGCCGTACTCATAAAAACGTATTAATGAGGCCCTTAGCGTCTGTTTGAATATAAATAGATTTCTCTTCGCCCAGAATTTTCCCTAAAAGATTCTCTGGACACACTTTTCAACCCTTCTTGATACTCATTTTTTATGCTAAATAAACTTTATTTATCTTCGTCCATCTCTCTACCGCACAACACAGTTTATCAAAGTCTTTTCTCCCTCCCGAATACCCTTTTCGACTAAAATATTATACTCGTTGACGCGATGGAAGGCGGAAAGCGTAACAAGAAGGATGGGACAACCTCATGTCTCAATCGAGACCCAGATGACCCTTTACCATCTATCGAAAGGAGCCAATCAACATCACCAAATGATATATTAGCCACTGCAAGTCCTGTCAGAGCGAATGTTCCTACCAGAGGACGAGGCCAGCAGCGTCGTGGGCGAGCTGGAGGCCATCACTTTCGAACGAAAAGCACTCAGGTTCCACTACAGAATCTCGTAGAGCGGAGAGGCAACGATCCATCTTATGCTGCTCATCTCAGCGAATATTTAGGTCCTCTCAGACCCCTTGCGCAACAACAATTTGTCAACGATCCAGTACCTTCCAGAAGATCTAACCAAGGTTCAACATCAAACCCAAACTCACGTTCATCTGGTGTGAGTAACTCGGAAATAACTCATCAGGCTTCTACCAGACCCCCTGTGCAACACCGACTGGCTAATAATCCAGCACCTGTTGGAAGGTACAACCAAGGTCCAACATCGAACTCAAATCCACGTTCAACCGGTATGGGTAACTGGGATTTGCCTTTTCAGTCTCCTAATGGACGACCAATATCTAGACACGTCATTACACAGGGTATAGGCCACTTACCAGGTCAATTACACCCACAGGATACAGGTCGCATGCCAGGTCAAGTACATCCACGGGATAGACAACAGCCTTACTCTTACCAAGTACCTGACCGCACTTCGACATCTCAAGGTGTAACAGATGCTCAAATGATCTCTGCATATCCTCAAAATCCCCAGCAGAGGTCGTCATCTCCCACAGGTCCTGCTTCCCGCCCAGATTATGCTCAAGTTCCACCTCAAGACTTTCAATATACGGGCCCAGTCAACTTCAATCCACTTACGCTTGCATTAGATCCCGATAATACTGGTATCTTGAACTATCCTACTCAGCCACAGGGCTTTCGACAGCGTGTTCAGGGTCAATCGGACTACCCTGCTCCTGGTCATGAGGCAAACACCGAGCAGATTGACAGCCGTCAAGCTCTAATGCAAGCTGATGATAACGGCTCAGGGGGTAGAGACGCAGTCACAGCGCCGCAAGCATCGAAAAACTCAACTATCACTACTGGGACAAGTGATAACACTCCAAGTTCTTTTGGTGTTCTAGTTCCGGTATGTATTCCTGCTTATCCTTTGTTCAATGATATGCTAATCAGTCAAATCAGCCTGGAAGAAAGAGAGGACGCCCATTAGGCTCCAAAACTAAGAATACACAAACTAAAAGAATGCGACCACCACCTAGAACGATTCTTCCCGGCCCTTCAACTAGAACTCCACTTCCGTCATCCGCTGTAAGTATGCCCTGCTCGATGCTGTTGCTATATAATATCTAACTTTTTGATAACAGGTCCCGGTCCTCCCAAGCCAACAGACTGCAATTTTACGTCCAGGACATGGCACAACATTCAGCATTGCCAAAAACGCCTCTGTAATGCTAAATCCTTTCAGCAAAGTAGTTCCAGCCACAATTGTGCTGGTATCCGACGACAAAAAAGTGTGGGAGTATAAGTACCCTGGTACTCGACGAAACTGGAAGAAAGGGCCAAGCGGAAAGGTCACCGTCGCAAAGCTCAATGAATGGGCAAACGCAATCTTACGTCGCAGACTTCCTGATACCTTCCCTTCTTCAGCAAGACAGAGATCAAACTATGGTCCATTTAAGCCCAAGACCGAAAAGTGGACCGAATGGGAAAGAGCCTACCTGGAAGCTAAGGTCATGGAAGCTCTCGAGGCAAAGAAAGGAAATCTAGAGGAGGAGGATTGGCAGTCCATTGCAGATGCTCAGAATGATGAGTTCTTTGACAACAAGAGGCACCCTGGCTTACCTTTAGCTCAGATGACCTCGCGAAGCCTCACCATCGACAATGTTCCCGTAGTAAGAGGTGGTGGCTTTACCAAGACAGAAGGGGTCTTCCCGGAGCGTTCGAGCTTTGAAATTCAAAGCATGCTGTATAGATGGCCTGATATCCAGGAGAAAATCACGGCAGAAATCAAAAGACATCGGGTAAAAGCTCCAAACTATCTGGACTGCGACACTGATCTTAGTTCATCGGAAATGGAGGAGGATGATGAGGATGAGGATGATGATGAATTAGAGGATACAATTATGGTTGATGGTGGAGAGGAGCTGGCAGATGGGGAAGAAAGTGATCTTGGTAGTATCTTTAATGAGTAGTTTGAGCTTTGGAAGGATTGTTGGAGATTCATGAAGGATTGGATCAGAAAGTACGAGCTTTGGCACACGATAGTAACACCTAATTCCATTTAATACTCGAATTTGAACTTCAATGCTTGTTGTCTATTTCTATATCATGATCGCAGATCCCTTATATATGTACTTGGAAGCAATTGCCGTAGCTAATAGGCCAAATGGTCTACTTATTAGGGTTTGAGATGTATCTCATAGGTGTTATCCATTCTTGAACGAATTGGCTGGAGTGATATAATTTTCATCGAATATACAATAAAAATCAATGATAATTAGTGTAAAGCATCATGATTCGGAAACAATCCCCAGCGCTGCATAATCTAGCATGATCCACCGGCATCACCGGCGATTCGGTCCCTGTTATATACCACGGTGAATGTCCTAGTATCCGTAGCCATATGATCTAACGGTCTTATTGACTTATATCGTGACACTTCTTATTACTTTAATTGCCTGATAGGAAAGGAAGTGGACGCTTCGAAAGTACACATACAGATATATGCAGATAGTGGACTAACATGTTTGAAGCCATGTACCATTTTGACTTCCTTGCCATCCTACATTAGCTTCTTTTATATTAACCTACTTCAGCTTTGTATACCATTTGGATTTCTCCATCTAGCTAGTTTCCACCAATCTCACGTATCTCCAGAGTGTAGTTATGATAATGCGAAATGGTATAGGAACGGATATAGGAATAGGACATGGAAATGAAGGGTCTTCGAGCTCCCGAGGCTAGGTAGGGAGTAACATGTCCCAGCATTCACTCAAATAACTCACTATATTCAATCCAAAGTCATACCTTTCCTTTGCACATTTGTCTATCCACTTTGCCATTCTAACCCGTGCATACAAAAGTTCCATCTCGTTATTTTGAGAAGAGCGTAAAAAGAATGCGCACACCGTTCTCAGTATTAATGCCTCACGCCCTGGAATTTCAACATGACCTTGACCAATTAACTTAAAATAGGTAGTTCATATGTTTACTTGATACGTTCGATAATTCTAGGTCAATGATATAGATGTCATGATGTATTACTACTCATTCAGGGGTATTTCGTCTAATCTTACCCACGCTATACTACTTATAAACTAGCCGCCACCTTTAAGTAGGTAGGTAGGTACCTACCTAGGTACTTATAGATAATCAGCCTTGCAGATCATTAAAGTTATTTTCGTACTGCAAGTTACTTATTTAATTCTTGAAATAACTTGTCTATTAAAGATTAATTATAGATAATCTGCAAATTAACTACAGATTATTAACTGAAAGTTTATTATCTAATAATTTAAGAATAGCTTTAAAAATTGAATTAATCTCTTCCTTCTTATATCTAAAGATGACACGTGAAGCTACCGAGGTTGATTGAGGCAGAAAAGCGTATTCAGACCCTCGCGAGATTTAACGTTTTATCAATTTAGCATCATATTACGGTAATATTTCCGAAATAAGTATAATTCGCATATAATAGTGCACGGGCATAAATTGAGCCAATCAGGACGAGGGGAACGTTAACCTCCTTCGGGAGATGATCGTCTTACCCCACATGCTTTTGATTGGCTAGTTTATAGATTTTATGCTTAAGTAATCATTGAATAAGAAGGGTCTGAGGATGAGATAATTCATATAGTCATCAACTTAATCTAGATTTTGATAAAATACGCATCTTACTTCTATACAAGATTTGTAATCAATGTTCCAGAGTTGGCCATCCACGTTGGAGAGGATCATCTCAACTTGGTCTCAACTTGGTCTCAACTTGGTCTCAACTTGGTCTCAACTTGGTCTCAACTTGGTCCGAGAATTAATTTCACTGTGATACCCACGTTTTCTAGTGACTTCTGCAGAGATCAATGTAATAGATCATGATTCCTACCTCCTCTTATTGATTCTATTCAAGTCCTTTATAATTAAAAGGCAATGTCACAGCATTGTAGATGATCTCATCTTCAATCTCGATATATTATGATCGCCTTTATTTAATGTTTTTATAAATGGTTAGAATATGGCACTCCCCTTCAATCCTTTTTTGAAAGCTTCGCAAAGCCCTTTTATTCCTATTTTTTCTCGAGATTTCCACTTCGAACAGTAAAAGCATCAATTCTACGAACCTCCTCTTTGATTTATTCAACTTCAATATCACCTACAATTAACATACTAACTAATGTACAACCACCACTACCATTCATTACATTTAAGTTTCTGAGGTACATTTCGAACTATAACCCCCCCTCTAAAGTAATTTCGCAATACTAGATTACAAGGATTTCAATTCGAATACAACTCTATATAATCTATTCTCTCTGCTTCCCCAAGGTATGAGGCTTGATTTTCTTCTGGTTTCGGCTCTTTCTGTTCGATCTAGATTTATTTTCAGAGGATTTTATAGTATTATATACAAAGGCATTTAGCTCTTTTTATCCCCTATTAGATACCTTAGGTAACTAGTATTAGGGTTTAACCTTAATTTAAACGAGCTTTCACTCTTAAATAGTTTCACTCTTTCGTAGGTTTATAATAGGTACTCCATAGGTACATCTAGGTACCTATAGATTATCCGCAGATAATCCACTAATCCGCAAATAGATGAATTATCCAAAAACTAGTGAATTATCTACAGATAGGATACAAATCACTTGTAAAACATCTATTCGAATATTCCAATAAACTGATTCGCAAATAGATCATCCACGAGTAACCCACTAATCCATTATTTGTCTTGCGAGTACCTGTTACACAGCCTATGCCACCCATCCCCATGATTGAAAAGTTACGTCAAGAATATTCACACGCATATACGAAGTTTCCTTAGACCTTTCATCCTCAATACTAAAGTTTTGAGTTTGAAGAAGATCGACAACAAATTCGATCTGTTCTTTCTACAAACAAAGTAAGTCTACCTCATCTTTGCCTGTATTTCTTTCCTTCTTCTCTATTATTCTTTGAACTAATACTACCATTCACGAAAGTACTCCACAACCTCTACATTCTCGGAATATCGATATTAAATATGCAAAATAGCAAGATCATCTGCTACTCCTCGAAAAGACCTGCAGGTATGGGTCCAGAGCCCTCACCTCCTCTTCGAACCAATTACGCTGGACAAAAGGCCCAAAGTCACGGACACTGGGTAATCAAGAAGAATCAAGACTGTACCGAAGCAGTAATTGGCAATCCACAGCCCACCAAAATGCGGATCACCTTGACCAACCTGCAAGAACCCAATTCGGACCGGGAGATTTTCTATGACCTCGGGTTTGGTTTACCATTCGATTGGAATGATGAGAGTGATATCTCCCTCTTGAATGAGTGGAGAGAAGAGAAGATCCGAAAGTACACCACGACAAGCATGGGGCAGATGGAGCGCACAAAGGCTGTCAAGAATCAAGTTGTCAAAGATAAGGCTGTCGAGAATCACGGTCTTTCTGGTGCCAGGGTGATTGAGAAACAGAGTTTTGAGGATACTAGCAATCAACTTTTTTCAATGATCAGCCACGGGAAGCAAGTTCAAGCATTCCGTATTCAAAAACGCCGATCGGCACGCAATTTAACAGCCACATCAGGATCCAGCCGTCGTCAAAATCAATCAAGTCCCAATAAAATCATCGAATTTCTTCCAGTTGATCTTGACAAGGTTGCTAGTCTTACACCAGAGCAACAAGAGAATCGCCACAAGCTCCAAAGGGGAAATTGGGACATGACCCACGGCCTCATTGCGAGGTCTTTTGACTACCCAGATCGGGAGATCGGTGTCGATTACAATCTCTGAATTTCTCCAACCTTAACGGCATCTCTCAACGGTCCTCTTGACCAAATTCTTTCAACTTTCCAGCGACCCTTCAAGCGGGTGAGATGAGCCTTCGCCGAGATCATTGATACTTGAGCTGGATTCTTTCATATATCATGGATCCATTCGGCTCCATTTTAGCACGTTAGCACTTGTGGTGAGAGATGTTGAGCAATAGGAATAAATGGGATAGAAGGTGCTAAATCTAGCGCTCAGATAGTTTTCTGTTTTGGGGGGGGGGGATGTTCATGGAAGCTAGATCTAGACCAGAATAATCATGACCGTGATATTTTAAGCGTACTCTGATGTTGGTTTACTTGAAACGTCTTTCTACTTGTGACGTGATCGCCTCTCTTGGTCCCTCTATGAGGTTCCAGCCCAGAAGCAGAAGTATCAATAAGGTATGGAGCTACATACTTCGGACTGAACATGAGATCATAGACCATGCGTTATTCATGGGAACTCATTCAAATTCAAATCAGGTCTTAGGCATATGGGAGTATTCCTTCATATCGTCTCCAGCGGTGCTGTATGAAATCTGAAATCGTACAGTGCGCCTGCATACCACCATCTAGCAAGAAGTGCACCGCGCAAACGTAGATATCAAGCAGCACTTTCCATGACCGGATAAAAGTTTCCAGAGTAGTTGCGCAGCATTTTCTTGACAGACGGATGGTCAGATTAGTTCAGGTCTTGAACTTACCTCGGATAATAATAAACTAATAATTGACTCTGGGTATGATTGGAGGGCAATCGACTATGGCATCAAAATGAAACAATATCAAATACTTAACGCAACACCATTCCATATCCATTAGAATCAAAAGTCTTTGCCTCTGCCGCAGTTACCATGTGTTTCTTCATCAATCTCTTTCCCAAAGCTTCGAATCCAGAATTCGTCAACACAATACCCAAACTAGTGGTTTGTGCACTGCCGATTTAGGGTTACAAAGAAGTGAATTTTAAGCAGGTTCTAGATTATCGAATCTAGGGGAAGGGGGAGAAATTCCACATAACAAAGCATTCCTTCCTGAAAGCCTTGCTCGATCAATTCTTCATATTTTTTCAACGTCTTTCCAAGCTACAAGATCTTACTCTTCTTTCGATAAGTTGTACTTGTTCCCCAGGCGCTCTTTGTTTCGGAGCGTAGCGAAAGAAACTTATGCGTCGGATTTTAACGGAATTTTGTGTGGCGTTAAAAAAAATCATGTGTTTTATTTCTATAACCCAGGAATCCATTTGTGTAGAATCACATGATCACGTAATTTTTTTTAAAAGAAATCAAAAAAAAAAGAATAAAAAAAAAAAGAATAAAAAGAATTAATAGTAGTAAATTTATAACTGATTTGATCTATTTATAGTTAAGCTACACGGATCATACAATGTGATAAAAAGAATTATTAATAATAAAAATAATAATAAAAATAATAATAAAAATAATAATAAAAAAGAAATGAATAAAAAAAATATAATTTTTTTTAAGAAATTAAAAGAATTAAAAGAATTAAAATGTTATATAAAAAATGTAATTATAAATTAAACTACAATAAATTGAATTATAAATCTAATAAATCTAATAAATCTAATAAATCTAATAAATCTAATAAATCTAATAAATCCAATAAATCTAATAAATCTAATAAATCTAATAAATCTAATAAATCCAATAAATCTAATAATAAAAAATAAAAGATTAATTAAATAAAATTAATAAAAAGAAAAATAAATTAAATAAATTAAATGAATTAAATAAAATTAATAAAAATAAAGATAAAAATAATTAAAATAAAACAATAAAAATAAAAATAAAAATAATTAAAATAAAATAAATAAATAAAATTAATTAAATAAAATTAATTAAATAAAATTAATTAAATAAAATTAATTAATTAAAAGGATTTGATTAAAAAAAATTAATTAAAAAAGACTTAATTATAAATAAATTCATTAAATACAATTACAATTAATTAAATACAATTAATTCAATATAAAGTTAATTAAATAAAGTTAATTAAATAAAGTTAATTAAATAAAGTTAATTAAATAAAATTAATTAAATGAAATGAAATTAAATAAAATCAATAAAATAAAATAAAATCAATAAATAAAATCAATAAATAAAATAAAATTAAATAGAATAAAATTAAATAAGATTAATTAAATAAAAAGAAATTAATTCAATAAAACAAAACTAATTAAACAAAATAAAATTAATTAAACAAAATAAAATTAATTAAACAAAATAAAATTAATAAATAAAATAAAGTTAATTAAATAAAGTAAAATTTATTAAATAAAAGAAATTTGATTAATCAAAATAAAATTAATTGAATAAAATAAAGCTAATTGAATAGAATAAAATTAATTAATTAAAAACGAATTAATAAAATAAAATTAATTAAATAACATAAAATTAATTAATCAAAATAAAATTAATTGAATAAAATAAAATTAATTGAATAAATTAAAATTAATTAAATAAATTAAATTAAATTAAATAAAGTTAATTAAAAAAATTAATTAAATAAAATTAATAAAAATAAAGATAAAAATAATTAAAATAAAATAATAAAAATAAAAATAACAATAAAAATAATAAAAATAAAATAAATAAATAAAATTAATTAAAAACAAATCAATTGAAAAAAATTAATTAATTAAAATTAATTAAATACAATTAATTAAATACAATTAATTAAATAAAATTAATTAAATAAAATTAAATGAATAAAATTGAACTAATTAAATAAAATTAATTAAATAAAACTAATTAAATAAAACTAATTAAATAAAACTAATTAAATAAAACTAATTAAATAAAA
>NGKJ01000012.1:288259-314855 GCA_002162495.1 Myriosclerotinia curreyana
AATTTAAATCTTATTATTAGTATATATCTATCAATTTATAATATAATTTAAAAAAAAAATATTATTGAATTCTATTAATCAAACTAAATATAATAGATTTAAATTTTTCAAAATATATTAAGTTTTTATTATTTTAATAATTAAAATTATAAAATATATCAAATTGATAAAGGATATTCGCTTGCAAAAGACATTCGCTTTCCCCAACTAGAAACCAGACAGTCAATCCATAAAAAGCTGACTATTACTGCTTTTCGATGGATCGATCACATTCGTATTGATCGTAAAGTCTTCAGTCATGGAAATTTCCTGCCAGTAGAAATCCTTATACTTTTACAGAGTGCCAAAGCAGTATGATTTACTTGAACCTACCCTAACGTTATCAAAATTGATTAGAATTCTCAAGAATATATGTCGAAGTCAAACAGATGGCGCCGACAGACCTGGAACAGAATTCAACGTGAAAAGAAAAGAACACCAGGGATACAGAAGCACAAGAGTGAAGAACTCCATAGAAATTTTATGGAGAAGGCCTATGTGAAAGAGTTGATGGTGACCTGATCAATAGAGAATGAGAAAAAACTTTCTTTGAAATAATATGTAGCTCTTGCTGTCTTATTGAATAAAATCTTTGAGGGTATGTAGACCCAGTCTTGTCAACACCTTGCCTAGTTCCTTGGTTTCTTAAGTCCCATGTTAAAGCTCAATATGAAAGTATAGATAGAAATATCACTTTACGATAGAAGAATTACAGGAAAAAATGGTCAAGTCAATCGATCTTGGTAGATCCATAAAGACGTACCTCATCAATTCCCTTAACTGCTTCTTTATTCTTAGTGGTCCCTTTGCTCATTTGTATATCTCTCAAATTTGCATATTTTTCCTTAGAAAGGCGACGACATCTTGCAGGCCGGTTTGTTAGGGCTTTCAAAAGTCTATGTCCTGATAGTATTTGCTGCTATTACTGGTCACTTCTCCTTCGTGGAAATATGCTCAGGATTTATGACTTGAATTGTTTCGTGGCAAACTTCAAATTTTTTTTAAATCGATGTTCATCGTGAAGGAGTTATCAGATGGTGTGTCACCTGAAAAAACACCCTTTCTGGGCTGAGAGTCTGATTTTTGCATGGAAATTGACTCAGGTCATGATAAATTCTTCAAATTTTCACGCAGCTTCTTAATCTCTGCCTCAAGACAAGCCTGGTGGGATCCGCCTCATATCTCTTTCGATTGTATTGCATTGTTCCACTTATGCACCTCTGTGATGCTGGTAAGGTTGATCCGGTGTTGAGTGGAACATATATAAGTGAAATAAATATGCGTTTGACTTGGAAGTTACGACTTGATCATTAATAGTAACAATGTTTTCTGGAATAAGTCCCATCTTTCAAAATTTATGATTCGTACGATTCTTAACTCAGCTTATCCAAGTTGTTCAGTCTCATGATTGGTATGGATTCAATAATCGCACTACATCCTAAGTTTTCCAAAGAAGTATTCTGAGAATGTTATGGGGTATAACTTTTAGGTTGCTTCATAAATCATTACAATCCATGATAGACCATCTATACTTCCTCACATGCTCATAGAAATCAGAATTCTAGCTGCCTTCGAGAACGTATTTGGTCAGTGAAATGAAAATTCTTTGCATGTAGAACAACATACCTGAATTAGTTCAGTGTCTTCCGTAGCCTCCTCTGATACGACTTCATTGCCATTCTCCATGTCGATATCCATTTCCTGGCTATGTACTGGCCTATCATGTTGCCTCTGAGGAGTGTTCGTAACCTTTGCGGCCGTGTTCCTTTGCATCTCATCAACTCCCCGTTCTTTCCATTGATTTAATTCTTCCGCGGCCTCATTTTCATCAAGATCTTCTAGGTCTGGTGCCAGACGACGAAATTCCCTTCGGACCTGAAGATAGATCTTTGGTTGGCGCGCAGGGCTCAAATCAACTTTTTTGAGTATCTCCGTATAGAATCTCGCCTCTTCTCCAAGTGTAAAATCTTTGTCGTCATATCGGGAAAACAACATAAGGTGGCACACCATATCACGACAGAGGTGATTTTGATTGAATGCATATGAAAGGTCACGAACCGCAATCATCTCAGCATCGCTCAATGCGACGCTTCCAATCAGCTTGAGGTTAAATGGATGAAGTTTCTCTGCAGTCATAGCCGTTTGAAGAATTCTCCGCAGGGAGTTTGAATCATCGAAGTTGATCGTATCGAAAAGATTGTTCCAGCGAGGGTATTCTTGGTCTAGGATCGGATTATCCAGTCTAGGATAATCTCGGCCAAGAATTGGGTGAGTCATTTTGGGAGAGACTGAACACAATTTTGCATCAAAAGATTTTCTGTGACGAATTAGCCCAGATACTATGACTTTGAGTTACCACACGTTAAGTTTGATGGAAGCCGATGAGTATGTAACACTTGTATACTTCCCTTGGGCCTTCGCTGAGATGCTTACCGTTTCTTCCTGCATGAATTAGATGAGAAGTCTCAAATAGCCCCAGGAATGGAGATATCTGAAGTATCGCTGGATGGTAGAATGGCGAAGAAAATAACTCGAGGGTGCTGGAAGCGCCGAACCGTGTCAAAGAATATTCACAGGTATCCTCAATTCCGTGGGGAGGTTTTGTAGGAAGGTTCTGTGGATTCATGCAAAGAAGACCAAGTGGATTGTTAAGAAAAAGTTATAAAAAATATTTGTACGCAGTACCTTGATTCTGATCTGCCAAGCGAAATTAATGTCACAGAGCCGCAACTAACAGCCCTACCGGTACCACTTTCAAATTTCAACAATCCCGATTCGGCTAGCGAGATTTCAGTTGGATCCAACTTGGGATTAATCTGTCATGAATTAAGATCATCGTTATGAAGGTACATTCTCAGATAGTCGGTCATATACTCTGTGCATAATCGATCCTTGTCCAGAACCTTCATTGCATATTCTCTCTATTTTCCTGTAAGCAGGCCTCCTTGCCTTTGGTCCAAAATTTTGCATTCTCAATACAATTTTTGACAGTTATTTGTTATAATCTGGTTGTCTCCATAGCCTGTTTAGTCTTTCACTTATTTAAAGCAAATGTTTTCCAGCATTACCTCAATTCTTAGCTGTTAGACTATGCGAGAATCTTATTGGATATTCATGAGTTCTATGCCTCAAATAAACATAAAACTCGATGTCATACTAGTTGATTATTTACATTTTTCCTGATCAAGACATCCTATCATTCGCAGGTTATTATTATAACTTCTGCTCTGTTCATATTATTTAGTTCCACTATCAACTCTACTACTCTTTGTTCTTTTGCCAAATAATGAAAGTAGAAACCTCTGTCTCATTCAAGTAATGTAACTCCTCATACACATCTCTCAAATTATGTCCACCATCTTCAAGTAATCCATCCCTAAGCAAAATCCCAGAAATTCCTTCTTTTGTGTCTTTTGTGTGAAGAAATCTATGCCCAGTTATTCTACTTGTCTTTTATCACTTGGTACTCCATTTGCTATACTAGAAGCTAGGGTTCAAAACTTGGCACCTAAAACTTAGAGCACAGTTAAAACTCCTTATAAATTAGTCAGTAGCATCATATTTAACCGAAAAGATTGGAAGTTCTCAAGAATATTCTGACTAGAGACCTAAAGTTGAGAATTAAAAGATCTATCTTCCATAGACCTATCTCATACAGACAATTGGAGAGTCTAAGAATGACAGGCTTCACATGAAATAGCATATGGGTGATGAACATTTGTTATTTCCGAAACTAATCTGTATACTAGACTATTATCTTTCTGCCAATTTATAGATCTGCTGAGCCGTAACCTGATATGCCTCACGATATCCTGACATCACTAACTTGACGCCTACAAAGAGAAGTCTGATGTTACATCAAAAGAGTACTCCTTTGTGATAGTTAGTTCTCCTCGGACTCTTGAATCACGCAACTTTCCTACCGGTATCCTCAACCTTCATCTGAAGATTTTCCTGCCATCAAGAAGGATGCTATAATCATCAGAGCTACTGTCTGGACTATTGTAGGCCATCTTTCCGACATCTATACACAAAACGGGTCGTCCTTCATTTGAATGTCCTTATCACCAATCTGCTCTTCTTAAAATTCATCGGTAAGATGGTCAATATCGTTGAACTCGGAAGATTTTGACTGCCTAGGCAGCGACTGAAACGATCGACGTTTTCGCTTCTCACCGCGTGGCATTAACTCAGTGAAACCGGGTTCATTGTAGCTTTCCAAATCCCTTAACATGCGATTGGATGCCTTTGAAATTTTAATGCTAGCTAAATCAATCTGTAAAGCATTCAGATCTAAAGGGAGACCGCTTTTATTTGGATCAAGATCAGTCGTACCAACCCCCTGCTCTTCTTGATTATCATCAATGAAATTATTGGCACATCTTTCCTTTCCACGCAGAAACTGGACCTGTCGACTTTCCCCTTTTCCACGGAGAGGCTTTAGGTTAATGGCTGCGGGATCTTGACGGTCTTCCGCCTCTTTCAAAATGCGAGGGTTCTCGCTTTTCTCAGTTGCGTCACCTTCAACTGGTGGGTAAGTTAGAAAGGTTCCGGTGGAGTCGAGAACCAATCCGTACTTACTATACCATTTTTTGGTTTTTGTTTCATTGAAAGCCGGTTTGTTGATAGTTGTAAGTGTCTTTGCATTCTTCCGGCCGTGAAGGGTTTGTTTTTTGATCGGCACACTCTTTTTGTTTTCTCGATTCCGGAGATTACGTTTCTTGATTATGTTCGCGTCATCTGAGCTAGACTGAGATACCTGTTCGTCCGTAAATTCCCCCAATTCATCCTGCTCAACTGTGGCATATCTAACTTTCGAGGCAGCTGCTAGCTTTGGCGCAGAGTTCTCACTTACGCCATTGCCATGTGTCACCGCATCTCCACGTGGGTCTCCAACAATCTTGGTACATTGATCACGCCTAAGCTTTGCGCTTTTAACGACTATGTAGTCTGGAGTGCTCATGTTGCAATCCTGAACTAGACGTACTATCTGTCCTTGATCCTTCTCGCTGAGCAACCATCGGTTCTGAAGATCGTCTACAGCTCGCTCTTCGAACTGTGTAAGAGGCCCACTAGAAGTGCCAAGCCATATCAATGGAATTCCAACGACTCTCTTGATTGATTCGAGCGTAAAGGCGGCCCTGACAACACGACGAATTGCCTCTGCGCTTTCGATATCGATCTTGTACAGAATCTCTGGCTGAATTCCAGATGTCTTCATATTCACCGAGCTCGCCGGATCTTCCATGTGTGGTGTCGAACTTCGTCTAAAATCCTGCAAACAGCAAATGAAATTAGTATGATGTTACTTATGGATATCCTCAGCTGTTTGGCTAGTAGTATGAGCGTGAGCGTGAGCTACGCACTTCCAAGCATCTTAGGTGCTTAGCATATTGTCCTAAAACTATGATTCTCTCAGAATCTCTCCATCCACCGTGAACCAAAATAGAGATTGCAAGATAGGAGAAACTTACCAAAGATTACCTCCTAGTAAAGGTTTTAGGTTGATCTCGAATATTGATGCCGATGTTTTAGTGGTCTTTTCGTAGTCCGGAAGATGTCTTGGAGAAAAATAATAACTTTCGTTGAGTGAACTGCGGAACTTTGTATGATAGAAGTCTTGGACAACTTCTTTGAAAAGTATGTAACGATTGTATGCTAAAAGGCCCTCTTTACATATCAGCGCTATTTATATATTATAAATATGCCCCACTTGATTAAGTAGTACAGCTTCTGTTCCTGCGATTAACTAGCTACATTGAGTGGATTATTCGATGTCTTTTTGGCCGTATTAGGCCCCGACAAACTGTACCAGATCATAGGAATAGAAATTGTGTTTAAAGCCAAGGCTGGGAAGACGATATGGTGAGCTTTTGCAAGGACTTAAAAGTAATGAGTACTTGCCACAGTGCTATAGTGAATACCTAGTTAGGGGAACGTGCGGGGGTAGTGAGCGAATACTCCTTTCCTGAATAACCCTCTTGAACCTTGTTGAATTCTCATAAATTCAATTCTGATACGGAATCTATTGATGGGCATAATTTGAATGTAGGTATCGATCAACCCTATCTATTATCTTATTGAACTTGGATACTGGATTATTCTATCATGTCCTAGATTTTTCCACAGGGTCGGAAATGATGTTCAAATGTTGTGAGCGTCAAGCTTGGCCAAATTCATATGGCGCGAATAATAGGGAAACATTTTATAGCACTTTTCAGTTGTGATAGTTTATACCTCAGAAGTGAATAGTCTCTGAGGCTAAGATTCCGGAAACTCTTCATTGAAGGGTCTTCAATATTCCAATTCAGATTGTATAACTACGTTGTCTCTCAAACTTATAAACCCCAAGGCTCTTCAATGTACCATGCTAGGATTAACTATCACAGGCTATTCGATGTCTTAAACAGGTTCAAATACATAAGATTGACTCAATTTCTGCTAAAATAAATGTAATCACTTGGGAATACAAGTTAACACTGGATTTCATTCAACAATGTCGGGGAAAACTTGAGAAGTAAAACCAATTATTATCTCCGTTTCTTCAACACCTCAAAAATAACGCAAAATGAAAACAAGAAAGTAACTATTTAAAAAGTGCTTCCAAGACACGAAAGAATAATCAAATAGGCTACAAAAGAATCGAATAGGGCTGGTCAAAGTCCAAACTGGCCTATAAGAATAAAATCACTTTATTCAAGAAAATCTCAGTTCACGAAAATCTGAAAATGGATGAAGAATCGAAAGTGGGAGAGATTATGTGAAAGACTTGTTCAAAGCTCAAGAGGTGGCTCAGCGGGAGTTGGCTGCTTAGAATTGGTATCAGCAGCTTCGTTTCCTGATTTTGCTGTAGCCTCGTTTTTCATTCGTCCTTTTAATTCCCAAATAGGCACCATTGCTGCACCAGGACGCGGAACATATGGAGAATGAGTATGGATAGGATTGTTTCCACAGCTCAATGTAAGCTCTCGTCTTTGAGCAAGATTTAAGGATGCGTCAACAGCTGAAACTTGTACTGGAGCGGAATCGTTAAGATGAGCTTCTGGGGAATTTGATCTTTGTTCAAAGGAAACCGAGTCAAAAGTACCGAATACCACAGAATCTGATCTCAACTGATTGGGAGGAAGTGCAGCAGGCTGAGCTGGATTCCAGTTCCGTGATTGAGGAAAGTGACTGTACATGACAGCTTCCTGCTCTGTCAAAATATTGAGGGCTTGTTGTCCCAGTGGTGGAAAGGAATTGAAGCCAGCCGAGGAAATACTTGATGGTTTATCATACAAAATCTCCGTGTTATACGCAGTGCGCTTCTTATAGCGACGAGGAGGAGGTGCTATAGATTCAGGCTCAATCACCGGGCGCGGTCGAGGTATAAATGGGCGAGGTATGAGTGGGCGAGGCTGAGTAATAGGACTTATTTCAGGGTTCGAAATAAATTCCGAGGCTGATTCGATCATATGTCGAGCTTTATCATGTGTAGAAGAAGCGAGTTGGTTTTCTTGCTCCTGTGAAGATCCTTGAGCAATTGCTTTGCCTTTACCTTGCTTGATCATTCGCTTTTCTTTCTTGCTGGGCTTAAATGGAGGGTTCCCATTCCGCTGGGGGCGTCCACTGCTTCTCAGTCTATCCATAACTGCCATGGCTTCCGGAGCAAGGAAATAACTCATCTCTTGTCGCAGGAGCCAATCCGTGCGTTGAGGGACCTCGCGATGCTCTCGAAGCGGCATAGACGTAGAGATAGCTTCTCTCGGGGTCTTGTTATCATTGCAGGGGCAATTATACCGACGAGGAGCACCAGGAGTACCTTTTTTCTGGTTGATAGACTTAACCATGCGGTTGTAATCACGGGCTATCTGAAGCCAGTCGATATCTCGCCCCTCGTTGAGATAATCACGAACGATATCAGTAATAATTTCTTGTTCCTGTACAGTCCAAAACTCTTTGTTGTCGTAGGCTTTGCCAATTGCTCTTCGAATGATTTGACTGCGCCAGTTGTTGAGTGCCTGAATGGATTTGGCGTCATTCCAATCCACTTTAATATTCTTTCCTCCATCCTCGTATTCGTACTTAATATTGCCTTCAATTACTTCGTTTGTGTACTCGTCAGTTAGCTCCGTCTTGAAGCTGATAACAAGCTTGGAGAGATCTGGCTGGCCAAGTAGCGCGGGAGTTCGGTCGATCGTACCGTCATCAATGCAGCGATTGCCTCGTTGGCCAGTCGGCGCATGTCTCTTATTGAGCTAAATACATATTAGTTATGTTCGAGTCTCATTAAAAAAGTGATAATATTTGTATTGGCCTGTTTTTTCGCTAGTGGGGAGGAGGTCTTCAATAAATTAGGACGCCTAAAATATGAACTTACTCGACGCTTCTTCTGTTCCTCAGTTTCGTTCGAAAAATCTGGGGCAGGTGCTTTTTCCCATTGTATGTAGCCTGGCGCGTGACCAGGGCTGAAACAAGTATCCGACTCCTCTTCGGTGGACTCGGGAGTGATGATTATATTTGACTCGGTATTAGATACAGGAAGCTTATGGGTGTTTCTAGGTCTTTTAGGTGCGCTAACAGTTGGTAGTATGGGTTTCCCTTGAGGTTCCTCTCGATAATTTTTAGGATTTTGAGGTTTCGGACATTTTTTGGAGAGAGTCATGTTGAGCGGATGTGCTGGTAGCTAGTTGTTAGCCTCTTCTTCAGTTAGAACTTAAATTGATGCTAGGTCATGATGGGTATGGATAAGTGAAGTGAGTTAAATTATATTTCAAACCGGATGATACTCTTTGATGAAAGTAGAAGATTTAACAAAAAGGTTAGGACGAAAGATCTAGCATCCTATACATCTTATCCCAATATCACGAAAGAATTGATAATGGATAAAGCTGAATGAATAACCGTCTTGTATTGAAGTAATAAAAACAGATATTACACTTACTCAAAGAAAAGGATTTAGTTGTATTTGTTACAAAAGTAAGTGATTTCCAGTTTGAAAGGGTTCCTTGTCGAAAGAACTGCAAGATACCTAAGTAGAAAGAAATTGTTAGAGAAGCTCCGTGGTCATTATAAGATGAGAAATAATCATTGGGTGATTCAATGTTCATGTGCGATACATTAAAAGAGGTGTTGGCATGGTGACAGGAAGATTTGCTCTTGGGAAGCAATACCCAATATAATATCCCCCAATGCAAAGACTTTAGAAGATTTGAAGAATGAAGATGGATTGAATCAGGAGAATGAAACAAGTTATCGATACATGAGGGAAGGAAATATTGTATCTGGCGGGAGTGAGTGTATTGTAGGCTGCGCCTAGTGGAAGGGAAGTTCAATTTCTTGAATTGAAACTTATCAGCTCTAGACAGAGAAAGCTAATTATAAAGAAAAATAACTAGCTATCTCTGTATGATGCCAACTTTTTTATAACAAACATGGTATGCCTTTGGAGGAGGAGGAAGATTTCACAACTTACTAGTATCAAGTTACTATTAACCCCTAATCACACAGCTTTTCTTTGCAGTCTCTCCCTTCAATCAAAAACTGAGTCTAATACAAAAGCAACTCAAAGGAGACTTCAAGATTGGTATGGGTTGTGAGGTGAAATCTTCTAGAGTGAAATTTCATCAATCAATCCAGGAGAGTTGTTGTTGAGTGAGAATTTTGAGGTCAAGGGAAGATCGGATTCTCGCTTATTATTCTCGGTTTTCCTGATTAATTAGGCACAGTCTTGAACATCGGACAGCTCAAAGGATAGCTCAAATAACACCTCAAATGATTATATGCACACCTACATACAGTCACAGATCTTAATTCACTAGTGATTAGCTTGCTTATATGCGGCCGAGGTTTAGCAAATAAGGTTGAATGTCAGCCTTGTTCAGTAGACCAAGTCTTTATACTACCTAGGTAAACATCTACTTAATATTAACAAAACAATTCACTAATGTTATTTACTAGTTGGGAAGAAACAGGATTTCCTAACATAGTTCAAGTTTTCAGTTTGGGTTTAGGAAAATATAATTAGATCTTTGAAAGTTTATATCTTGAGAGATTGAAGTAGATATTGAGGGCACTTAAACGTACTGCGATGTACATAAGGATTCGATTTCGATTTTGGTGTAATAAGTTGGTGAACGTTAGACCTAGCCTATAATTTGTCCCTTTAGCCAACATATCTTGTATAGCAAAGGATGTGAGATCTATGGACCATAGGAAGAATTGGGGCGTGAATTACTTTCACTTGTAGAGACTAGGAAGAGGATGAAGCCGCTCCTTAGAGCTAGAGAGCTAACTCAAGGAGGTAACCTGTAATTCCAGGAAGTTCTTCTATCGAACGCCTAATCAGTGATCACAAGATTTAAATCCGGTAGGGCTAGCAGATATCACTTACTATTGGCAATTAGACAGGTAGTTGTAAGTAACAAGACTCAAATGTAAGATCTGCTATCCGCAATGGCCAAACGCAGAGCTGACATCGTATAATAGGAGGATTTTGTCCATGATTCCAATACATGGCGTATATTCGCGAAACAAAAATAAACTGTGTGTAGGAAGTATAGATCACGCATTGCCCTGTTGGGCTGTTTTGAGAAGATTACACTGCTGTCAACTATACTCTAGATTCGTAGAAATAATACTATGTCGAAGGGTGGCTACCTACCAACTGACACCATGTTTGGATGTTTGTATGCGCCATATCCTCTGAGTTTTTGTGTTGATGTTTTACACCCTATGACACATCCCCAGGCCATAAATGTAAGTACTTCATGAACCCCATGTAGCCATTTGCTGCAGAATCAGCAATCCAAATGCATACCTCCATCAATCTTAAGTACTGTAAGCCACCAAGAACCAGACATGATGATAACAATTCAGCTTCTCTCTCCTTTAGTTACCGCAGAGCTTCACATTTATGCGGATTCAATGTAATAATGTCCTCAGATATGGATCATGTATGTTAGAACAGTTTTTAACAGACCAACGCCCGCAGCATAACTCTATATCCTTTTCTCTGCACTCTTGGTTTCGAGATTCTTGAAACAAGCCTGGGCTTCTCGCTGCAAAGTGACCGCAGGACTGCTACCTGGAAATTGTATCCAAGCATAATTGTCGAAAGAGTTCCGAGTTCGTCAAGTATTAGCGAATCATAGCCTCCTTCAAGCCTCCTTCATCTTTACTGATCTTCGTCACATATCGCACCGCCGACCGTGATTTCTTGATATTCCCAGTAAATGATCTCCAAATTTATGACAAGCAAAGTAGTTATCCCAACAGGCTTTACCTTGACTAGATTAGTAGCAGAGATAGGATTTTTCGATAGGAAGTCTGTCCTTAAATTCGTTCGAATGCTTCGGCTTTTCCGTGAGAGTCTCCTCGGCTTTTCTTATTAGCTGATATGCTACTGCTCGTATCTAGTATCTCGCACTTCTTGATCTTGACTGTTCCATGCATAATGAAATCCATTAATTATGGTTTGCATAGCTCCTCCGCCAATCACACTCAAGCGGAGTAGATTCGTTCTCTCGTGAAGTCTTCGAACGGATTCTTTCCCGTCAAAGTGCTTCATTGAGCCAAAGGAAACGGTAGAGTATAGAGTTTTCCTTTCAATCTAGACATAGAATATTAATTAGCATAGTGCATACAATGGGTGGGCGAGATACCACGAGGAGAGAAGCTTGTCGGATTTGCGGGTAAAATTTCGCAGTTCAAGGCAACACAGAAACCATCTATTTCACCTCCAGTAAATGTTGGTTGGCCTCTTTGGGATATCAGTGTTAACATCAGCTGGAGCGACAAGAATGATGAATCTGGACATATGATTAGATTGGGGGTGGTAAATTTACAGGTGCTTATCCTGATAATTCTCTGTAGACGAGATACCGGCTTACCCTTTCCGTCTCCAAACTATATGTGTTGTAACTTTCACTCATTTGAGATGTGCATGGGAGAATTTCTTGAGGGGATAGGATGATATTAAAGATATCAAAACGAGATTCTGGCCAATAGTTTCTCCCCAAAGATCAAGTTGAGTCCTTACGAGAGGTGAATTAATTTTATACAATCCATTGAATCAAAGCATTTTGATAGGCTACCATGAGTGGTCCTTTGAACATCAACAACCATCTAAAGCAATGAGTTACCCAAAGCTGATTTTCCGTTGCTACGGACGCTACGAGATTCTAGAAAATAATGGGGCCGTCACCAAATCTTGATGATTTAATGATAAAATTTGCTGTGAAAATATATATAAACAGTTTCTATGGAAGACATAAATTCAATCAAAATGCAGGGGGGTAGGGGGAAGATGGAGGAGGAGGTAGCGAATGATAGCTAGGAAGGCGCTAGTACCTCAATCTGGATACAAACACAAGTCTTCTGTACAAAATTTTACTCTACAGGCTATAGTTGCCAGCATTTCGAACCGTATTCAAAATAAAGTTGGATTTCACGTGCCAAATGATCCAGACTGAGGATATAGTACAGCAACAATCGAATCCGTACGAAGTGTAAGCGAGAATACCGTAGGCCTCAATGGATCAAATCAATACTTAAGGGCTCGACTCCTCTTCTCCATCTTCTTTATAAGAAACTTCTTGATATTCACAATAATTCTTTCAAGAACAAGTCGACTTCTCTTACCACAACATAAAATATCTTGTATTCAACTCTACATTCATCTCATTACCCTTTGCATACACAATCACATATCTGAATAACTCATTCTTCTTTCTGCTTAGCAAAGGTCTATTTAAAAATGACTCCCCCAAAAGTTCTTCGTCCTTCGACGGATCCATCTTTCGGCAACAACTCCCTCAATGTACCCACTCAGGAGCAAGAGGAAAATGCTACACGCACACCACGTCGAAACAGCGCTAGTAGAATCGGTGCGAAGATCTCTAAGTCAGTTTCGAAGGTCTTCAAGAGAAACAAGGCTTCACCGCAACCACAGGTATGATCTCCTGACAATTTAATTGCATTGAAAGTGCTGTGCAAAAGACTAATCACTAACCATTACTTTTAGTTTTCAAGTCCTGGTGATGCAACATCTTCGACCTCTGCCAGCTCTCATCCAACATCCAACACCACATCGGGCCCGCCAGAGCCACGTCCTTTGCCAGCAGCCTGGCACAAACAATATAACGAGTGGAGAGCCGCTGGAAAATCTGGTGATCCTCCTGTGGTCTATTCAGCTACTGAAGAAGAAGACTGGGCGACCCAAAAGAAAAAGGCGTCTAGTGAGGTTCTTTCTTTCGCTCGTAGTGGGAAAAACTGCCGAGAGAACAGCAACATGGTGGTGGATTCATCCGATGAAGGATCAGAACCAGAAACTTATCGATCTGCAATTGTCGATTCGGGCCTGGATTTTGTATTGGGACGCACCACTGCTGATCATCCTGCTGTTGTGAACAAGGAGGCTTCCAATAACAAAGGAAAGAGAAAGGTATGTTCACCCTCTGCTGACCAAAAAATCATGGAATATAAAAAACTAACTAGATATTTTCACCAGGCCGAGGAAGAAACCGAAGCCCCACAACCTCCCGCATATATGCCGCGTCTAAGAGTCAAGGCTATGAAGCGGACTGGTGCGGCATCCTCCTCCTCTACCAAAGACAAGAAAGAGGTGGCGGATAGCATGGATGATGACTCGGAGTCTTCAGAAGATGATACTGAAGCAGTTCCCGTTGAGTCTGGCCGAAGAAATGGCACGAACGTAAGTTCTCTTCGTCAAAGAAGACGTTAACGACGTCACGTTCCACCTCATTTTATATAGAGTTTTTGTGCTCTGATATTTAAAAATGAAACCTTCTCACTCTTCTTCACTTTCCGATCCATGAAAAACACTTTTCCATTTCCGTGTTAACTATTGTATTGTGTTTTCAATTACTTCTTGAATAATCATGCTGACTTATGACAATGCGATAGTCATCTAGTGCACCACGTTTAATCGTGAAGGAGGTCAAGAAACTGCCTCTTGGTCACGAGGCTACCCATGAAGAAGATCACGACCGAAACCACATCGCAGTTGGTACACCAAGACCAGAAGCTAAGACCATCGTGCTTCGAACAGAGAAGAAGGATCCCAAAAATGAAGTCATGGTGATTGCCCGTGCCAATGTCACACATGAATATACCAAAGAGGTAGATTGGCACAGTGCGAAGTCCGTCAAAGCTCTCAACAAGTGGCGTGGACAGATTTTTAGTCGAGCTTTTGGTCCAAAGATGGACAGAAGATGGACTTATACCGAAGGTGAGATGATCGCACTGCGCGATATCATGGAGGCACATCTTGCAACACCAGATGTGGGTGGTTTAATGGGGAATGTCAACTGGGAATTTATAGCAGCCCAGTACAATGCGCGTTTTGCAGGGGTGATACAGAGAGCCGGAGAACTTTACGCCAGTGTTACCTACAACGATGAAGATGGTGTCAGAACATCCGTCTCTGGCCAAAAGCTGAGAAAGGATCGCGAAGCACCCGTTCGATCCCTCACCGGCTTGAAGAATCAGATCATCCATTTCAACGACAAGCGGGTGAAAGATCTACTTAACAATGCGAAGAGTGTGAAGCAGGAGGCCGGGATTGTGGCAGATGTCGACGATCATCAGACAGCCCGCCCCAAGAGCGGATCCTCCTCTGGTTCAGGGTCAGACCAGTCAGCAAAGGTCAAGAGAATCGTCCTCAATTTCGGAAATCAAAAAGCTATTCTGACTTCCAAGAGATCTAACGAGGATGATGACGAGGCTGAAAACCCACCAGCAAAGAAGAGAAAGCTGGATGCATCCGATAACACCCTCCGCGGTGGTTATTTTCCTGAGGAGTTCAAATCTCGCTACAATCATGATGATGATTGGAGACCATTTTGCAAGGATGATCATACTCAATTTGCTCCCGACTCACCCTTCCGACTATTTGGGGACAATGAAAAGGAAAATCTAGCTATGGTTAATCGAGCTGCCCGAGCTTTTGAAAGAGCAAGCCGCATTTTCGCCGCTGAAGGAAATCCAGCGAATGTCGCTGCCGACCTGCGTGCGAATCAACGACCTCCTATCTCAAGAAATGAACAGAGATCTATTGAGGCTGAAGATTCTGAGAAGGATGAAGAGGATGATGATGATGAGGAGGAGGAAGTCTTACTTCCAAAGAAGGCCATGTTGGATAAGCGCCTTCCTCGGGATGTTGGCCTTTCATCCATGAATGCACCAGGCCGACAACCACATACTAACTCCCCACCTCGACCACCCACAGCGACGGCCGCTCGACGAACTTTACCCTGGATCCACCAGAAGAGATCGAGGGATGCCGACGAAGTTGACGAAGACAGCCAGGAAGCTCCTTCTAGAAAGAAGGTAAAGTTAGATCCTACGCAAAATCGTCGAATCCTTCCAGCTGCTCCACGTCAAAGACCTGCGGATGTATCAAACCCCCAACCGCGTCATTCCACACCACTAAGTCGTCGAGCGATTACCAACAAAGGTATCCATACCACAGCTCGTCTCCCAACTTTGGACGACTATTTCGCCGAGGATTAGTTGGTTGTTGTGTAGTTTTGGGGAGGAATCCTTTTGCTCATCATGCCACTTATGCAGAGGTCCATGGACCGAAATATAAATATGGTCTGGTTTGGTCTGATCTCAAAGCGGTGTCGGAAGCGCGAGAAGTATTCAGCGGAGCACGGCTGGTAGTATAAAGGCGATTGGCGATTGACCATTGATATTTCGCTATGGATGAGGTCACCACAACATCACGATTATAAGGACTTACTCACATTGCCGTGTTTGTCTCAGATTCTGAGGACAAGACTCAGACACATTTCACATTTGCAGTTCACGGATGTAGCATTTAGGGTGCTACTTTATGGTATCAAACACGCTAGCCATGAACGACTACTGTTTCATACCAGGAGGATTTAATACTCTGGTTTTCTTTTGGCATTTCTGAAGTTTTCCAGTAGTTACTGTATCAAATTGGCACTAGGATTTAATTAAGGGGTTTGGTTTTGAATGTACATACGGGTCTAATGAATATCTGGAGTTGGCGATGGCATTGGTTATTTCCGAGTTTACGAACAGATTTCTGGTGTGGCTGGCGACCACTCTAGACATCCTTCGCATCTCGCATCTAGACATTGTGGTTAGATATCCGGCTAGATTGGCCACCTACTAGACGTCTTCCGCATTTTCTTTCCGATCATGTAAGACCATTGGTACTTTGAGATAGACGAATATCAGATTTTGTTCTGGTATTTAAATTTGTTAACGAATGAATGGACAAAGCAATAATACAAATGATTTACCATGAAGCTGTGAGGTGTGAAATCGTTGAGATAATCGGTGACAAATGCCCTTGTGAAAACAAAAAAGTTTTCAAATACATAGCTACCTAGCCAACCCTACTGGCTTAGGAACATCAAAATATCCATCACATTGACTTGTGAATTTCTGGAATTGGAATTCCGGGTGAGTCTTTATATTGTTGGAATCACTCCTAGGGGATCAAGTGGTCGGCATATCCTGCTACTACAAAACTATTGCAGCTTTGCACATCCGTCTCAAATTCCAGACTCTAACTGGCTACTGCGTTCATTTTAGGCTAATATAAATAGATGTTCCGGTTCTGTCCTAACAGAATCGCCCAAAATATCATTTGACCCGTTTTCTTACGCTTCTTTTATGCACGAGACATCTCTTTACCATGCCCAATTCCTTCCAGCAGAATTTGGTGTAGTCTCTGTTCATTATCTTCAAAGTACTAGGTGTCTTTAGGTATAGACACATCCCATGAAACTTGGTGAAGCAATGGGTCACGGGGAGCATTTGGCTGTATTGAGGAAGTACAAATTGCGATCAAGATGTGGAACTGAATGTCAGTGAAGGGGTTAGGCAAGAAGTGTGTGCAGATCTTTCTATGCCTACAGCAAGCTGAGCTCTTTGGATGGCGGGCAGATGCGTCAATGAGGTGATGAACGAGTAAAGTTACCATGCCTAAGCGGCTGCATACAGAAAGGAGCATAGCTGTTTCAGTTTCAATCCACAAATCCAAGTTTTTACGGACTGAATATCAGGTCACGGGAGATCCTTGAGTATGGAGTTGGATCAAGTTGAAGCCCGTCATTACTCAATAGTCCGAGGTCTGTTGAAGTTAACTAACTTAGCACAACAAACACTCCTACTGCTCTAGAACTCCATTGAATTGTTTTCCTTATCAAGCATCGTATACATCCGACTCGGATGTTCTGATGAATCAACGCACAGCAAAATGCTTTGGCAGAAGATTACTCCATACTCGTGGGAGGCTATCAAACTGATAAGAGTTGAGACAGTCTGTAGATCAGACGTCTCCCAGTTTTGGGGCAAGACACATGTCCCTGGGTGTAATTGCTACTACTAATCGCAACACTCCACATCTACCTCAATCTCAAGGATAGCGGATCAAGCCTGCACGGGCTGATGCGCCTGGGCTAATAAGTACTAGTATTTCCTAGTCCCGGCATTTGTTAACTTCTCTTTCAACAAGTGTCTATGATATGCCGGATGAGTTCCCTGACTGGCCATCCGTTGATGATACCCTCGAAATAATCTCTTTCAGTATCATCAATCTTACAGAGCAGATGGATAGAGGGATTTGTGCATCTAGACGCAACGCAACCGGCCTACTTAGACCCCTGCCGCAAACAGACAACCAAGAAAGTAACAACAAGAGCATTGAATGTTCGTAACATGAATACGTAGGAACTTGAGATTTTGATTATATGAGTAACCTAATAACCCAGCAAAAATTCTTCAAGAGTTCCATGATACTCAAGAAATAAGTGATATCAAGATTACATTCCTGGTTTGCAAACAAGACTTCTTTCCTAGGACTGAAGGGTTATGTTTTCACTCCCCATCTCTGTGAAACTCGCTCTCTTGTTACTCGTTCAGTCGAATTCATCAATCCGATGATACAAACCATTGTTATTATTCCCCCTCGTTGATGCTTTGTTCGTTCTGATAGTTCACAAAAGATCAAAGGAAGCTTGGTAGGCAGGAACATGAAACCGTTCAAAACCCTCGGACATTTACTCAATCCCGTCTCCACAACTCAAGTAGTTCATCTGAACTCTGAAGCTCAACTCCACAATCCATCTCATTGCATATCATGTAAAACTTTTGTATAGAAACAATTATCTCTATATGTCTGAATAGAATCATTAATTCCTTTGCGCTTCTGTTCTGCTACTTCCTTACATTGAATGTCAATTGTGCACAGACCAATATAAGGATACTGTAAGAACCTTAAGCACCTCGAATCAACAACACACGACCGAGAAATCCGGTGGAAGAGTAATACAACTCCACAAGAATCTCAAAAGATAATGGAAGGTCGACTTGTATGACCTTAATACTCCACTTCAGTGTGATACTGAATGTCTCAGAGTAGATCAACACAAAATGACTGCCAACTTCTCTTCATCTAATCCTTTCAGAAGGAAAGGACCATTCCCATCTTCGACCATCTTACCTCCTTCGAATCCCACTGCCAATCACTTCACGAAACCAGAGCAATCTGCAAATTCGAAGACCGAATATCCATATATAGAACAACAAGATGTGCCAAAGAAAACCCCCAAAAAGGTGCGAGTTCAGTCTCCACCACCACCTTCTCCCTCAATCTCGGATTCTACATCTACTATAGAGGAGGATTCGGTACCTTTCGAAAACCCAACCCGAATATCCCGAGAAGATGAGCAAGATCCATTTGATAATATTACATCTGACATTTCCGATGATGAGGAAGAATCGAGACCTCCAAGGGCTCGCATTTTGAACCCTTTTGCCAAAACATTGGAGACGATGGAGGGTCCAGGCAGAGATGCATTAGGATCACATACAAATGCTACAAGTCCCGGAAGGGCTTCTATGGATGTGGATGCATTCAAGAGATTACTGATGACCGGGAATGCGGGATTGGGAGCTTCTACCCCGCTGCAGCCCCCTCCTGTTCATGGATTAAAGGACGAAGGTAGCAGTAGTACAGATACATCTTCTCTATCACGGCAGTCGATATTCGAAGCAATACAGGAGCCACACCCAGAATCACCAAGATCATCACATGAGATATCAGAGCCAGAGGAAGTTCACAGGGCGGCATCTGACTCTTCATCGTTACATGTGAAAAAGAGACCACCTCCACCGAGCTCAAGACATCATGGCAAATTGATCAAGATGGAATTGAGAGACGAGCCTACAACTGCGTCTCCTTTATCGCCACCGCAGACAATATCCGCAACCCCGCAATACTTTCCTATCATGACTTCAACGCCAAATCGCTCCTTGACAGATTTGAACAAACCTTTACCCGCAGCACCACCTCGTGGAAGTGGCGATTCGGATCGCGAATCTCCATTTGATAGAGAATCTGCAGGAAAGGCACCAGAACCGCCATCTCCATCCTCATCAATACGACGAAAAGCTGCCCCTCCACCACCTGTCACCAGAAGACACAGCCAACTCGTTAGTGACTCAAAATCGAGTCAAAGTAGTTCCGGAAGACTTGCACCAAAAGTGGAAGAAGATAATCTATCCGTATACTCAATAGAATCTGGACGGCCTAGATCTAACAGCGGAAAGGCACCACCTCCACCTCCAACGCGAAAGCATGGTCTATCTCGAACCCAATCACATCGCATGTCCTCCTCGCCATCAGCAACATCATTGCCCATTCCACCACCAACGAGAGGTTCCTCAAAGCACAACCGAGCCCCTTCGATACACAGCATTGAAGCTCCAATTTCTCATACCTCCAAACGCACTTCTATGCAAGGACCACCACCACCTCCTCGTACCCGCCAAGCACAAAATAGCCTCGATGCATCTGTCATTTCACCGTCCTCTTCAAACCCTGCCAGTGGCGAATATCGTCGAAGTTCTAGCACATCCTCTGTGTCACAGACTTCACGATACGAAGAACAAGACACCACCAATCCTACTAGTAGTAACACCAACATTCTGGCAGATCTCAGTGCTTTACAACAAGAAATCGATGCACTAAGAAATCAATCACAACAAAGGCAGCGAAGTGTCACATGAAACGTGCAAGTAAATAAATGACCCACTCGAAGCCTCGTCAGGCAATATCGATGCCAGAAAGAGTATATAATTCAATAACGTAGTTATGACACACTATGATCTACACTGGCACATAGAAGGGACAGGAAAGTCCTATACTTTTAAATGCGGCTGCAGCTCCTATTTGCATATATTTTTTACCAAATGCATACAATCGGATAACTGGGAATCCAGTTTAGTAACTTGGAACTTCTTGGAACCTCTTGAAACTTCTTGGAACTTCTTGGAACATGCAACGATGATTCTGGGTTTTTGGTGTTTAGGTCCAAAGCGGTATAGGAGCTTTGGAGTTGGGCATTATGGATGAATACTGTATGCATGGGCCTGTTCTATTTGATGTTGAGCTTATTGAGTCGGGACTTCCAATTTTGAGGATATGCTATTTTTCACTTCTGGAGCCATTGAAGGAAATAAACTGAAGGGCAGAATTCGAAGAATCTGGGTTTTTGGCTACTTGAATCAGAAAACTGGGCAAAGCACGGTGAATTAATGATGGCTGCGAGAGATGCATTGGTGGGTGGAGGATGCTCCTTGCTTTGTTTCTCCATTCACGAAGCTACCAGGCATTCTTGAAAGGTCACAATGACGCGAACCAAAGCACGGGAACCTTGAAGAACACTTGATCGATCGGATCGACAGTATGATGGGCGGGAATTGATTGTCTCGTACAGGCGGCAGAGATGATTGAAGGGTTTAAACTGGAGTGAAGTTGAATCGTGCGAGGCGTGCATTGATAAAGATTTGCAAGTTTGGAACTAGGAAGGACTAATATGGGTCGGGAGGGGGGCGGTGAGTGAGGGGTACGGGGTTTCTTCGGGGTTTAAGTGATGGGCTGTGTTGAAGGGCCTGGCATATGGCTTGTTTAATTCCCTGGATCATGGATGGAGTTGACTGGAGTGGAGAGGGGGTATTTAGGGCATGCATGGTTTTGCACCTACTCTCCCCCCCCTAAATAAAGGTTAAAAATTGGGCTGGGAGTAGGGCAAAAAATTTAACCTTTATTCAGGGGGGGGGGAGAGTATATGTGTGTGCAATGGTGATCTTTTTTGAGGGTATATTAGATGCGGCGGTGTCTAGGGGGACATCCAGATGCAGCTAGGAGATAAAAAAGGGGAAGAGAAGAGTTTTACACTCCACTATGCACTTACTGGATGGATGTATAAAGAACTCTTGTATACTGCAAAGAGCTTGGGATACCATGAACTAATATGAACTTCGAAGTTATTCCATGTATTTTTTTAGTGCGCATCTTCGTCACTCCGGATATTGATGATCTCGGAAGGAAGTTGGATTAGATCGTTATCTAGTTAGGTTTGGTTTTTGATGGGAGGGATTAGGGTACGGGGTTTGAGGGTTGAGGATGAGCTGATACGGTTGGTATGGGTATGTATGGGAGGTTGGACACTTGATTGTGACGATGATAGCACCATTGTCGCCTGTTCATGATATCATGTATTTTAAGATGCTCAGCGTTATTTTTACGTGTACGTAGTACGTACATAGATACAATTGAGTTCGTATCAATTATTGAATATCATACTTTCCTTGCTCTTACTGTTACACATCGTCATTATGTCTCAGTTTTGGAGCCTCCATATCCGAATTCGTATCCAAATAAGATTCCAAGGCAATCTTCGGAATGTTCGGTAGATGCCGAGGTGGAGAAATGGGGGGGGGATGTCTTGTGATATTTTTCACCGGGGGAGCTAAAATACTAAAGTCAGGCTACGGTGTTTTTGGGAGGCGATATTGAAATCTTTCTCTCGTATGCATATATTGTGGGTCTGGTTTGGGAGAGGGAAGAATGGAGTGGATTGAAGGAGTAGCGTTATGGATTTATGAGTTAGTGACTCGAGAGATAGATGAATGTCTCGATTATTTTTCTCTTTGAATTCTCGTACCAATCTAACTTGAAGGGTATGTCTAGTGACGGAAGCGGGAGCCTGAGCGTATAGAACGGGAGCCTGAGCGTAAATATCAATTTGGAGAAAAGTAAACTGAATGTCTCAACGTCAAAATACATGTCTCATATGATTCATGATACTATTGAACTCCACATTACATGATTCTTCCTAACAACTAATGGCAGATATCGGCTGTATTCCCGATGTAATGTCTCATTTGTAGTTCTGCATTGTGCTTCTAATGCTTTCTGGGATGAAATTAATGGGGACTGCAGCCGTGGAGTGCCGAGTACCGATCGGTGTGGTGGGTCGGATGAGAATATGCTTATCAGGTTGCGAAGAGGAATCACATTGTGGGGTTGTGACTCTTGTGGTTTTTGCCTAGAATCTTGGTTGTGATTTAGGAGTGGGATATGGGATTTGGGTTGTGATTTAAGAGTGGGATATGGCATTTGGTTGGTTTTGGGAGTGGGATTGAAGAGTCGAAAGAAGATTGATAAACCTGCTCGATGCCAAGTTGAAGAAACTACCTGAGAAATAAATCTCTCAGATGTATGGGTGGATGGATTTCTTGGTGGATTTTTGGTGGGTTGATGCTGGTCTGGCGGTACGCGATGTTTAGGTGGGGAAGGCATCTTTATGCGTCGAGGTTATGTCATGGTAATACATGAGATGAAATGGTGGATACTAGAGTCCACATCGTACTTGCGTATTTACTCGTTTACTCGTTTACTTATTCACTTGCAAGTATTTGGAACATCACGATTGATTTAATCGAAAAATAAAGTGTAGTGAGGTGAGCATCAGACCAACAAAAATACTAACAAGATAGGCGATGGAACCATCTTCCCAAGATCCGGGCATGGGACTCGGAGAGTAGATACTGTATGCAGATTCGGATATGCACATTGATGTGGAAAATTTAATTTCTGCAAGGGCATTCTGAAGTGTTATTGGAGGAGTTTGGGGATTGGGAAATCTGTGGGGATTCTTCGTTAGGGCTGATGCATTTACTTGTTTGGGAGTTGTTCTTTCATGTGAATGGTGGGATGGGTTGGGATAGAATGGGATGGTATGAGAAGGGCGGGTTATAGTTATACATAAGAGTATGATATCTCCGCTGTGTGACGTGAGAAAGTTGGTTGGTTGGCTGACATGATTTCTTAGCTATTTTGGAACTTGGAATTTGGAATTTGGAGGCGATGGTGTGGGTTGTCTGGAGCCTCTGTGGATAAATATGTAGTGGTTTGGATGAAGTCCCGTTCGGCGATAGGAGACTTGTTTGGTAGCGTGGTAGTCTGGTCATAGATCGGAATGGGATATGAGATTTGTGTGTCACTATGATGACTTGGATTGTTGATTGGTGGATTTTAGTTTATGCAATTGATGTGTATAGGGTTGGCGGGGATGATGGGAATATAGGAAGAAAAGTAAAGGGGGGTATAGGTCGTATTGGTAGGCGTATACAGCATGTGAGTAATTTATAGTTCCGATGGCTTTGGAGTTGCCGAGTCGGAAACGAATGGGCGGATGAGTTTTGAGGGAGGAAGTATGTTGGATGATGGTTAGTTGATTGGATGGTTGGATTGGATGGTTGGATTGGCTTGTGGATGCATGTTTGAGGATGGAGATGTACTTTTTAGGAGAGAAGTTTATCCGTACATTTGATATTTTTTCGTATCGAGAGTTTATTAATAGTTGGATGAATGAAAGATGTCTCTGCCACCGCCGCTGTCTTTCCACATGTAAGCATGGTTACGAGACCATGCCGTGATCTTGCTTTAAAAGGCATGGCACGAAAATGCAGTGAACTAAAGAGTGAGATTCTAGATTCACCTTCGGAATGAATTGGTTTGTGTGTATGCTGATCGTCACATATGATATCCGTATAACTCCACGGGCTACTCTTTCATGCAATGCATTCAGACTTTCTAAACCCACCATCGCATTATTGATTCTAAACACCCGTGTCGTGCGTGAACACACAATGTGAAGCCAAAGTGCGAGATGCTCAACCCCATAACTCATGATCGTCCCGTCGCCCTTTACAATCTCACACGACAAGTACAGAGATCCTCCTCACGTTTCCCCAAAGCATCAGATGTCGACGAAAAGTTCCCCAGGCCAAGCTTCCCGTTTCACCAAAACGGTCTCGATGCATAGACCAAGATTTCACATTGTACCACATCGGGAAGCAGTGGGAAGGAAGCACCTGCAAACTCTGGGGTGTCTTGGGGGCTGTATTCGTTGGGGATACGAGATCTGGACTATGCCGTCTTGCACTTCTAGAATACCAAGAAATTCAATCGGGATGGTAAGACATGCGGTTCGGTGATCTAACGCACGTTACTACCGTCTAAATTCAAGTATAAGGAAACACACTTTCCCCGATTAGGAATAAGGTTTTAAGGGAGTGGGTCCCGGATCTTTTAAAGTTCGGGACTTTTTTTAACCTTTTTTTTACTATATTATTGAATTCAAAAATACTATATTAAATCAATTTAAATTAAATCAATATATATTTTATAAATATAAATAATTCTGGATTTTGTAATATAATCTATAAATTTATTATATTTCAAATATCTTTAATTAGTTTAAATACTAATAAATATAATCGTTAATTTCAATTTCTATTTATATTACAACAAATTCAAACTTAATACAATTTATTAATTTATTTTTCAAATACTTATATCTTCTAATCAATTTATTAAAATATCATTACAAATAAAAATTAAAAAAAACACAATTTATTATAAATAAATTACAAAAACCTTTAAAACAAAAGCTTTTAATAATTTATTAAAAATTAAGATTATAATTAAATTTAAATCTATATTATATATACAATAATAAAAAGATAAGAATAGTTTTAATAAACTTGTAGAATAGCAAAAAAGTATTAGAATATAATAATTTAAAACTTTTAAATCTATTAAATACATTATAAAAGAAAATGTAGTACAAAAATTAATTAAACTTATAATAAAAAACAAAGCATTTAACATAAAATTTAAAAGGGTTTTGAAAAAAGAAATACTTTAATTTCAATATATTTAAACCCTAAAACTCTAAAATATATAAAATATCAAAATCTTTTATAAAAATAAATTATCAATTTGATTTACTTTTTTAAATTAAGGTTTTCTTATTAATAATTTATATATATTGCTTTTAATCTTAATTTAACTTTATTATTTAATTGTTTTAATAGAACCTATTTCTTTTTTAACTTTTTTATAATCTATTAATCCCGTTTTTTATTATATTCTTAAAAGTTATTTATTAAACTAGGAATTTATTATTTTATTTATTTATAATATATTTTTGTAGTATTAGTATTTTTACTAAATTCAATTAATATAATCCTATATTTGATATTCTTAAACCTTTTTTTATAATAATATTTTATAAACTAAATATTATTTATTAAAATATATTCTTTTAAATTATTATATAAATCGTATATTAAAAAAATAATTCGTTTAAAAAGGAGGTATATTTTGTAAATCTTTTTAAATTCAAAGAAACTATTTTCGATATTATTATTATTAGGATTATTTATATTAATAAAAATTGTTTAAAATTAATTAGTTTATATTTATATATTAAAAAAAGGGGGGGTTTATTATATACATTATAAATATCTACTATTAAACAAATATTATTAAGTAAATGATTTTTAGCTTTTTCTGTATTAGTTTTTGTAATAATTTAATCTTTTAAATAAATAAGGTTTATAATATTGCTATTAATAAATTAATAATTTTAATATTATTAATAATATTAATAATATTAAAATAAATAAATAAAATCAGAATAATTAAGCTTTATTTGTATATAAGTTTATTAAAATTATAGAATCTTTAATTATTTATAAAATATAAGGTTATTAAATATTTATTAATTATATATATCAATATTTTAATATCAAATCTTAAAATATATTTAACCAAATATATTATTAATATATCAACTATATCAATAATACTAATATAAAAGATCTAAAATTAATATATATAATATTATTAATAAATAAAAATATATTATTAAAAATCTATATTGATTTATTTAATATAATTATATTATTTTTAATATTTTATACTTTTAAAATTCTAATTAACTTTAACTTATTTTTCGATTTCTTTATAATAATTTTTTTATATTTAAATCTTTTTTATAACTTAATTTTAATTATATAATTATAATTTTTATTAATATCTTTTTCCTTTAGTATTTTTAATTTTTTTAAAAGTTTTATATTTATAAAAATATAATGAGTATACTTTTCAATTTTATAATTTTTTATATTAAAATTATTAATATTAATTCTTAGAAAATCCTTTATTTTAATCAAATAATCTATATTATTATTTATTAGGAGGTATATATTTAAATTTATAAAAGATTTCTTTATTATATTAATATAATAAAGATTAATAATAAAATTTTTTTATACTTTTATTATTATATAAATTATTATAACTTTTTTTTATAATAAAAAATATTAAATAATTAGTTTTCTATATCTTTTTTTTTTTCTTTATATAATCTTTTTA
>NGKJ01000012.1:314955-326062 GCA_002162495.1 Myriosclerotinia curreyana
ATATATATATTTAAAAATTAAAGGTATTTAATATATTTTAAAAATATTATTAATATTATTATAGAATTAGATTTAAAAAGATCTAATATAGTATCTATTTTATAAAATTTAATATAATCTATTATTATAAATAATAGGTTTTAAAGATTAAATTGAATTTTTGGGATTACTTCTTTTTTTATTTATTTTTTAATTAATACTATATTATTATATATTATTTTGTTGAACTTTATAATGATTCCTTTTTTATATAAATACCCTTTTTTTTTTAATCAAACTTTTATTTTTTAAAGCTTTTTTATAAAATATAAGTTTTAGGGTAAGATATAATTTTTTATTTATAAATATATATATAATAAAAGTAATTTAATATTTATTATTATTATTAAAAATAATAAAAACTAATATTGTTTTTGTTTTTTTAAAATTATAAGTTTTTATATTAATATATTTAAATAAAAAGAAGATTTTGTTTTAGTTTATTATTATATAAAAAAAGAATTGGTTTAAAACAAAAGTTTGATATATATAAAATAAAAAACTAATAGTAATATTAATCTCTTTTTTAATAATTTAGTTTATATATAATAATTAATTTTGTTTATTAAAATATAAAAAATTAAAAATATATTATTAAAAATTTTCGAATGTTTTTGATATTTATATAATATATATTAATATAATATATATATTAATTTATATATTAAATTAATACTTTTTTAATTACAGTTTTTAATATAATATTAATATATTTTAAATACTTTTTAAATTATTTATTAATTATTATGATTTTGCTTTTAAAATTAGGATAAAACTCTTTATAAAGTTTCTTATATATAATCTTAAATTAATATTATTATATTAAACTTTTATTCTTTTTTCTTATAGTAAATAATGTGGTTATTTTAAACTTTAATTTAAGTATTCTAAAAGACTAATAATATTATATTTTTTTATTATTTTTTTGATTTATTATAATCAATTTATTCTTAAAAGCTTTATATTATTTTGTAATAGTATTTAAAAGGATCTTTATTCTTTTAATAAAAATGAAAAACTCGAATACTTGTTAATATATAAATTTATAATATTTTATTATTCAAATATATTAATTTTTATAAAATATATATATACTATAATAATATTATATTACTTTGGTTTTTTACTCTTTTATATATAATTGATAATAGCTAATTAGCTTTTTAATTGATTTATACTTTAATATAAAAACCTTAAATGTAAATAAACACTGGCCAAGCCGAATAAGGTTTTGTATTAACTTTTATATAGTTTTAGTATTTAACTTTTTTTTATAATGATTTATAGTAATATCATTTAAAATTATATATTTAAATATTAATAAATCTATAATATATATATATAATAATAATGATTGATTTAATAATAATTTATTAAAAGTATTTGGAATTCTATAATTAATATTTTATTCCAAAGTTTTAATATTAGACTATTTTATATTAAGTTTAGTATTTTAGGGTTAAGTAAAACCTTATTCCTAATCAGGAAAAGTGTGTTTCCTTATACTTGAATTTAGACGGTAATCATAACTCTAATCTATAACCCAAACATGGATGAGTATGTATGAATATAAATATTCCTTCAACCTAGAGGAACTCCTCTAGCCCCAAATAAGAAACAAACCAAATACATCTCCGCCCGTGTATATATGCCGATGCGAAAATGACACCTCATATATCACATTCCACCGATCCTATCATAAAAACGGGGAAGCACTAGACTTGATTTTAAAGCAGATATAGTATAGGTATACAAACGGAGTTACATATAGTTGAAAATCCACATGGCCATGTTTCACTAGTTTCATCATGCCATTTATTATTATTCATATGGGAGTGATAATTGCCATGCTAGCAACTCGTGGACCTTAGGGTGCAGATAGAATGTGTGTAGTGATCCCGTGGCCATATGTTATAGGTGCGGTCTTTAGTTATATCTCGGTAAGTGGTTGAGCAAGTAGGAATACGTTGGGATGTTTTGATGATTGGTGTTGATTGAATCTTGCTTGTGAAGGATTTCGGGATTCGGTTGTAAAATTTCTTGATAAAGGCTTATTCATGTCAATAGACCATGATGGACATGACTCGTTTGAATCTTACCTTGCCATTTTTTACTTCACCTGCATCAGAGCATTTAATTTTCTGGTTGCTACTTTAAAGAAACCCGAAAGACGCTAGAGTGATCTTCCAGAGTATCAATTTGGGTGTGCACTGCAGTTTTTTGACGTGAACTAGAAGTTTGGTACTCTTAAACTTGCCATATGATAGATAGATAGGTAGATATGTGATAGATATCCTTGTCTTTTCAATAATATCCCCTGAACAATATATTCGTACATATACCTATTCATCTAATGCGGGGTTGCGGAGTGGACAACGGATAGATACATTTTCCATTCCAGCCCTTTCATTTTACTTTTATTGCTCAGGTCCTTTAAGGATTCGGGGTTTTTTTTTTTCAAAGATATTATATATTATACTATCTATGTAACATATATTTACCTATTACTTTGCTATATTATAATGAATATATTATTGTCAAATAACTAATAATACCTATCTATCCCCCTGTCTCAAAAGCCCCCCTTCTCCACCCCTTCATCACCCCTTTCTTCCTCCAACATCCAACATCGGAACACATCACCGAATTAGCGAAAGCGATCCTCCATTTATTAGAAACCTACTAGTCCCTACATAGGTCAAACTCTATATCTACTCCATGCTATGTACGTATATTTCTAAAGTATATATTATTGAAAATAATAAGTACTAGTACCGGTACGATACAAATACAGAAATACAGTGAGCACTTGTGAATAAACGAAGGAGACTAAGGATTTGTTGAGTAGACGGGAGATAAATAATGTAGGGGTTACCAAAGTTCGCAAACAAAAAGGGTTCGTACAACACGAGATGATGCCATCTAATTTTCCGTACGATGCGGGAACGGGAATGAAGGTTACTGTGCACATGTTTGGCGGACTGACTTGTGGTAGGTAGCTGTAGCTTATTACCTAGATCGGTTTGTTTACAAAAAGGGGAATCTTGCATATAATAACATGAACATATAACCGAGTATATTCAACCATTCAACCATACAGTACAGCATCTACTTACCGATACGGCTCTGTCATTTCCCGCATGCACACACATTATCTTTTTGGTTATTTCATTTTACCCAAATTCATCCATCAAACCAACCAAGCCATCCACAACCTTCAACAATCCCAGAGCTGACCAACCCGAGCTTATGGTACCGAGACGACGGCACGAGAGCTGACGAATGTTTTTATTATTTTGATTGTTCAGCTGGAGCGGGCCGAAAATGAGTGGTGTGTCGGTCTGTGTTGAGGATTAGCTTCGGGATGAAAGAGATAAAGTTCGGGAAGGATTTTAAGTGATTGGGCTGGTGATGGATGAATGGATAGATGGATGGCTGGCTGGATAATGAATTGATGAGTAGCATTGAGTGCATATGATAGGGTGTAACAGTTGGTTTATTGGGTTATAGGAAATTAAATGTAGAGTGCACTGATGATTATAGCTTTCCATACCCCCTTTTTTTTCTCTCTCAATAATATACTTCCTTTCCCTATCAATTCTACTCCTTCATAGTAGTAGTGCACTGCCTTCCTCTAAACTGAAAATATCTACGGAGTAGTATATAGCTTTATATCTGATCGAGACTATTGATTCTCCGGACAATTCCCATTCGAGCATTTTCATCCCTTCGTTTCTGCATCCATGCATGTCTTCAATAATACCTAGGTATCAGATCAAGTTCATCAACATGATCATCCCTCATTCTTTCCTTCCTTATCGATTACCTACCGGGTACTGTAAGTACCACACATCGGCATCTCCACCCCATAGTTACACAAACCACATTCCGACCCTCCCTACCCCTCCCTTTCCAAACTCCACTCCACCTCCCTCTCGCTCCCGCGATACATTCATCATCAATCGATTTAACATTGAGAATTCACCATTAACGGATTTAGATTATCCAAATCATATAAAGAGGAATACATACATGTTTACTTTGTACACCTATGTACATACATTCTACATCTATCTATATGATCAATAGTAGGGGAATGAATATAGCTAACTTGTCGGTTGTCATTCAAAGGGTTATAATAATGAAGTGGATCATTTGCGTATCATAATTCATCATCATAATTCATCATCATTATTATTCGAAAAGCTAGAGCCAGCCGTTTGCTCCCCATCCATCATCATTCATCAACCATCAAATCAACAAACCATTCGTTCCTCTTTCAGAATGCGGAAGGTTAATCTTGCCATGGATTGGAATATTGAAGATGTCTGTGCGAAATGGAGATCTACTTGAAGATTTTACGGAGTTTATAAATATCCGTTTTTATTTTATCTAACTCGGATTTAATCTATATATTATTATTAGACTTGGTTTTTTGTTCGGTTAACGGAAATGATAAGATTATAAAATAAAGCTTATTAGAAGGTTTTTTTTTAAAAATATTAATATAATTAAAATCTTTTGATTATATTTTAGTAAATTATTTATTAGAATTTTTTATACTATATCAATATAATTTCTTTAAAATATATTTTGTATAAAATTTACAATTTAAAATAATGAATTATATTATTTATCACATATTATAAATGAAATTTGCTCGTATAATATAAATGAATCCGTCCCCAAAATCTGGTTCGGTGCTTGACAGTGGATCGATCCCCTTGAGTTGCCCACAGGCTACAATGACTGAGTACTTCGTACCTCGAGTGGATTCCTCGCAAGAACTTCCTTTTCACATCAAGATCTACCATCATGATTCATTATTCAAACGGGCCTCTGAGCCCGGCAATCCACCTTGCGCCAGAGAGACGCAACGCCGGCATAATAGGCGGCAACTTGTGTTACTTTGACATCAACGTTTTTGAAGGGGGTACCTGGTATGTGGAGACGATTCTGATTCTTTTTCACTTGTTGTTGTTGAAAATGTCTACGGCAGATGGATGGATAGATGGATAGATGGATAAATGGATGGATGGATAGATAGATAAGGAACTTTGGATCAAGATGATTCAAAAACCAAAACATAAAGAGAAGATTCATAGACACTTCACTATCCAGTGTCCTTTTTGATTCAACTGTGAAACTTGTCAAACCCCGCTTTCGCCTATATTGACAGATGATTGATTGATAGATAGATAGATAGTGATAATGGATCCTTGTTCCCAAATGCCCAAATTCTCGCCCAAATTATTGCCGCAGCTCCGACTCGATAATTCATTAACCCAGCTTAGAATAATCTACATCCATCTCCAATACGCATCTTTCATCATCCATCCAAACATTCAAGCTTGAACCCTTCTCCTCTCCATACTTTAACATACCAATCCCATGTAAGGTAACTTTTTTGATACGCGTCCCCATGTCCGGCTGAACAAGGGAGCGTAAGGATCGGGAGATTGGGATTCGCTATTACTTGTGGACTTGATTACCTTATGCGGATACTAACTTTGGAACTTGGAGAAAGTTGCAAGCGATTGTCGTTACGGTTGGTCGGTTAGCACTTTCTATAACATCTACCGGTCTTTGCTGTCATACACGAATGCTTGAGGGACGCTTGAGGGACGCTTGAGGGACGCTCGAGCGATGATAGGCAAGAATCACATTTGCCGACTGGAGACTCGAGCACCGAGTAGATCCGAGTACTAAAGATGACATTCTAGAATCTCAAATGCAAATCTAGACGCCTTGATGTACTTCTAAAGCATGCAATAGATATCCAATTCAGCACTCTCGAGATGATGTATATTTCATCTCATTTGGGTTTGCTTGGAGACGAGGTGTACGGTAGGATCCGTGGAGGGGACCTTGGCAATTTGCTTGGCTCGCTTGGTTGGGTGGGGATGGAGAGGTCCAAATGTGTCATGTCATGTCATGTCATGTCAGTCATTTTATGTCATGGTGAGCGAAAGAGGTAAATAATCGGAAATGAGAAAGTTTGGTATGGATTATGTGGATGAGGATAAAAAATGAGAGTGAGTCTCATCCTCTTAGAATGAGAATGAGGCGGAATGATGAAGACTAAATTGTAATTTGTGTATGGTTTATGGACGGATTACTTCCAATTGGTGGATACTGTTGACTTGGAATTTCTGTAAACAGACATCTCCGTAATGGGTAATATATATATATATATATAGATGCTCGTATGGTTCTAACTTCTTAGGTATTCTGTGTTGGAATCCTGATTAAGCGAGTTCCTTTTATGTACCCCACCTACTCCGTATATATGATTTGAGCCTGTACAAAATAGTTAGTACAATATTATTGTAAATAATATCTCTAAATATTACAAAATGATGACCCTAATTGTTGAGTCCTAATAATCATTCGCTCGCCATCCCACTGTTCGTCTGTTACACAAAGCGTTTAAAACAACCACATGTCACACAAAACTATATTCTCACTACTTCTACCGAGGATTGTCATCCTGGTAGAGCGTCACTTAGCATATATCCTGCATACAAGCTTCTTTTCCTTCCATTCCCCATTCTGTTCCGCGTTCCCCGTTCCAATCCCCTTCCACGGTGCTCGGGCAAACATCGATGCCGAGTGGCTTTGTGTGGAGAATCAAAGATAGGAGATTAATACCTTGGGGAGTTAAGCTTTCGTCAACAAATCGGCGACTTCAATGATGCTTGAGCTAAGGATCCCGGCGACTTAAATGCTTGAGGTGAGGAGATGTGATTGGATGTATGGTGCGAGGAACACCTTTTATTTCGTGCCAGGATCACATGTTTATTCATCGTGCGAGGATCAGCTATTTGGGATGGAAGGTTAGAGTTTGAAGGTTGATGTTTGGAGGTTCATGTAAGTCGTGTGTGTACGACTGAAAAAGTTATATCTGGTGGATCTCTGAACGGGATGGATCTTTGGACACGATGGATCTCAGACAGATAGACAGACAGAACACGACGGGACGGGTAAATCAATTTAGCAAGTACGGAATCGAATACCCGGCGATTGATGGGTGTTAAAAAGTGTAGAAAATCAATGTCAGGTATTTGACGCGTACCTTTTGGGTGTCTATTGGAGATCTTGACGAGTACGAGTACTTTTAATATCATGAATAATATCAATTACCATCATCTAGGTTCATGTGAAATTTCGGAGTTAAGTAGTCGTACGTACGACAAGCAGAGGAAAGTTAAAATTTGGAATGACTTATGCATGGTGATGTGATGATGTACCTGGATCATACCAGATTCAAAACGGTCAAGAAACATCGAATGATTTTCATGATGTAATAATGAGGTGATACAGTAGAGTAGACTGTGGACGTGTGGACGCCGGTGGGAAAGCTTTGATTTACGTGTATAAATTGTTCATTGGACGTTGTCGGCTGCTTCCTTTCCGATGGGTTACTTATGTTGGTTGTGGGGTCGGGTAAGTGAGGGGAGATTTGGCAGGGCAAGGGGGAGGATGATGGGATGATGGGATGATGGATGATGGATGATGGGTGATGATGATGATGATGATGATGATTATTATAATATTCTGTGGAATGGAAGGGTCTGTATTGTGGTGAAGGATCAATTGATTGTAGTAAGAAAAGATGGAAAAGATGAGCAAAGTAAAAATTTCGGATCCCTAGATTGAGTTAATGATCTTAGTTATATGTCGTATATAAATTAGAAAACGATATAAATATAGATTCTTTAAAAGTTGTAATACCTACGTAAACTGAATCCTCAAGATTTTGATGCACAAGCGAGATCAGAACAGGCGAGATCAGACTACGGCTAGTAAGTAAAGTATAAAGTAAAAAGTTTTGGTTATTCAAAGGGACGGTCCCTTCCTTAAGCTTTGATCCATATTTTCTTTTCTTCCCCGTTAGTTTCCGTTGTCTATTTTGGAGAACTTGAGGGATTATTGCTAGTTGTTGCTATTATTGATGTTGGCGCTGGCGCTGGTGTTGGTGTTGGTGTTGGTGCTGGTCTTATTATTGTTGGTGCGCGGAAAAGGTTTACTTAAGGATTGAAGGGCCGCTCCCGCTCCCCGCTCCGTGGTGTCCACAAAAGACTAGACGGAACATTTTCGCTCAGGCAGCTCAGGCAGCTCAGGCAGCTCAGGCAGCTCAGGCAGCTCAGGCAGCTCAGATGTAAAGGAAGCTCGTTAGTGAAGATGGTTTAGTATCATGACGATTCTGACTTATCCAGATGTAGATAGAGTACATCTGAAGATATCTAGGGTCTTTGGAATGATAGGGCAAGATGGAAGGAAGATGACGAAATGTATATTTACGTACTTGATCTCTCACTCTCCATAAAAAAAGCATCGACATTCGCGACAATGACCTCAAGAGAGACGTCCGAAATAGCTGTGGAACGCCAAGGCCTTTTTTATTTGATTTATAAACGTATTTCTTTACTTAAGTAATGCTTAATAATATATCCCTTTAAGAATTTAGCGAAGAAATAATTTTAAATATGTAGATAAATAAAAGTATTAAATAAATTAAAAATGTTAGTTTATAAATATTTATTTCGAATACTCCTTTTACTAATTCTAGAACTACTAATTGTATCTCTTAATTCGAATCGTACGATATCTCGCGTACCCCTTCCTTACTCGTTGCCTAGAAAGAGGGGTTATTGAAGATGTTTTACTAGATTCATCAATAGTATTCCTAATAGTATATAGTACTAGATAATGAATGTAAATATCTAAATGTTAAGTAGGTGTTTAAGCTTAATGCATGTACGCCTAATTAATGCCCTTTTATAGAATGAGTATCGTTTAACGGGGGAGGGGGGAGCGTATTAATAGATATTACTTCTCTAGTATTTATATATATATAGTATAAAAGAAGTTATAACTTATAAAGCCTTTATAACTTTCGTTATACCTCAATTAAGATCCTAAAACATTATTAACAATATGATACTGTATATCACTCGGGACACCTTCAATTCATAGCATTATTCTGGAACGGAAGAAGACTTCCTATAACCTTGCTAGAAAGTGGAAACTTTCCAACCCAACCTTTTCCCAGCTCTCAGCTCCAACCCCTCAAATTCTCTTAATCCCTTGACCATCCACCATTCATAGAATGTGAAAAGAACTATGACACTTTTTTTTTCAAAAAAGATCCTCAAAAGACCAGAATCTCCGAATCCCCCGATCGACCATTTGAGTCAAATATCCCTGAGCTGAAACCTTTCTCTACCGCTTCATCAGCTTTGGAATATATCATTCGTTCAATCATGATATAGACAAGACAAGACAAGACAACTACTAACTATATATCTACTACCCAAAAGCTATCATTTCAATATAACACCGGAACCAATGAACATATCAAAATATATATAGTTTGCTCGCCGTTTAGAATCTGATTTCATAAAATAATAGTCGGCCTAACTACATTTTCTATAAGTCTAAAGATTTTACAGCTTTTTTGATGCTAATGCACGATTCAGGGACACATTAGATTTTAATGGTTTTTTCGCCCAACATCATCCGAATGGAGAATCTGAGATGCATGATTCTGGAACCTCAACTGATAATATTACCTATATTATGAAACTAGTTTTTATTTCATTATTATTGATCTATCTTCTTTAGGTAGTAGTTATACGTAGTATCAGTACGTACCTCATCTAGGCGATATCATCATTTATATATATATATGTATGTATATGTATATGTGTATGTATGTATGTATGTATGTATGTATGTATGTATGTATGTATGTATGTATGTATGTATATATAAGGATAATACTAAATACTATATATCATTTCCTTTTTCTCTATTCAAAACCATTTATTACCTTTTCCTGATCCCTTGCAATACTATTAATCGCAAATAGCACCTCCTAGACTACTACCACAGACCATTTTGATTCTATCATACCTTAACAAAACAATCAAACGGGTCTCATATCGGCTTGACTTGTCACCGTCTGGAGAAAATCGAATGAAAATCCATCGCACTTGCACTCTCAATTCCAAAGTTATATGCTGTACCTCTTTTAATTCTGCATTACGGAACGAATTGCGACACCACAGTCTTAAAGTGTGGTTCTCGCCTCTCGCTTAAGCCTGTTCATACATACAACATACATTAACTTCGTACATACAGTAAACAGTAGTTCGACTTAGCCATCTATTTATCTGCAAGCAGTACGAAACTGGAGCAAAGCAAAAGCAAAGAAAAGCAAAGAAAAGCAAAGAAAAGCAAAGCAAATCTCAACTCGCAATAAACCTTGCAAATCGAATAAACAATTCCTACTCTATGTAACGATTAAATTCCAATTTAATTCCAGTTTTAATACCCTAATACCCGTACACCCGTAGTAGTTAAAGTAACGAACTGCAAATCACAATTCTGGGGGTGACCCTTCTTTTCCGACTGGGTCTTCACTTGGCTTTCGTTATTAATACATACATACATCATCTATCTGTACATCCATCTCGATTCTCCTGGTCCTGGTACTTCCTGTCTTGTGTTTGTTCTTCTTCTTGTACACATTACATATACATACAACATATACACCATACACTATACACCATACACCTTTACACTCGTACATGTACTCTGTACTGCATTGTACAACAAACGAAACAGAAATACATTCCCCCAACGTTCTTGTTGCGTTATTCCGTTATTCCGTTATATCATTACATCGATATACATTCTACTACAAGAGGAGGGGAATTCCCGGATATACCTACATCTCATATTTCAATCATCTACTTATCTACAACCCCCTATAACCATACAACCCTACAACCTCCTTCATTCAAGATCGATAACCGACCGACCCTTCAACCATCATATACGAAAAGTTCATCTACCGGTACTCCCGTACATTACTGAAGTACTCCACTTACCATCTGGTAGTGAAGTTGCACGAAACGGAATAATAAATCTCAAAAGTCAAAAAAGTATGTAAGGGCCCTTGTCAGATTTCAATTTGCCCATGTTCATCACCCGAACCCCTTCCCTTCACATCATTAGAGTCTAGGTGAACTTGGGTACTTCTTTTCCCCCAAACCCCCTC
>NGKJ01000012.1:334095-386943 GCA_002162495.1 Myriosclerotinia curreyana
AAAAATTTAATATTTTATACTTTTTTTATTATAATTTATTATCTTTTATATATATATTATTTTTTATATTATTATCTTATATAATATTAAAAAAGTTTTTTGTAAACTAAAACCTTATTTTATTAAACAAGTTTCTCAATACAGAAATATTATCTTCTTAACCAGTTAATACGGTACATGTAAAATACAATATACAATACTATACGCATAATATTGTATAATATGAAAATCTTCCGAAATTGCTTTCAGCTACCTACACTTAGTAACCTAAAAGAAAGATATATCATAATCCATATCTGATTAAACATTCATCCCCGCTCATCATGTATCCATTCCACGAATCCCCTCATGTACTGGTACCCTTACTAAATCGATGGCTGGCACGGAGCGAACTGGACTTGAATACATACATACATATTTGTCTTGATGCAATAGATGTCCTCAAGTAGACTGTAATGAATATACTGGGATACAATGGAATATATCGTATAAGGGAAGAGTTTAACATTTTCACATGCAAGATCCGCGCAGGCATTGACAGTTACTTGTGATACATGTGAGCAATAGGAATGAAGCCTAGCTAGAGTTTTGGATGTACTTAAGTGGGTTGCACAGGTAATAAATCGGTATAAGGTTAAAGGAGGGATATGGGATAGATACTTCCTTCTACTTTCTGATTTGTATTCTGGTATGAGGATGTAGAGGTATCTTTTGTAAGATTTACGTAAATATATATTCAGATGGAATAGGAAGAGATATAATATACAATGTTATCGACGAAGTAATTGCGCTATTAAGAACTTTATAACTTTAAAAATAAATTAAATTAGATATTTATTTTCTAATTGATAATTCTATAAGATATATTATAAGCTAGTTTATCCGAGTTGTAAATTTTCTATATAATATACTCGATTTTATAATATATTTCTAAATGAAATCTTTTGTAAAAAATATTTGATTTTTCAATTTTAAATACAATTTTGAAAAAAAAAGAACTTTTTAATATATTTTAAATATAAATTATTTAAATTATTATAATAAATTTTAAAGTTTTTAAGTTTTTTATTCAAATATTCTTTTTATAATAAAATAGATAATTTTTAATTATTTAATTTAATTATTTAATAATTCGAACTTTATTTAATTAAATTATTATAAATTTAATATCAAAAATTTAACATTTCATTGTTTTCGCGAGAGTATTAAAATTTAAGGTTTTAAAACCATATTATGAAAATGAGTGTAATACGAGGCATAATTAAAGATTTTACTGCTTTATTGTGAAGTAATATAAACGAAACCTTTTTTGAATATCCGAACGTATAGCAAATGAGCCATTATTCTACCGAAAGTGTTGTGCATAATGGAAGTTCCAGGCTTCTCGAGAACATATATCCAAGATCAAAGTAGTATAGCATAGTGAGTTACATACAATAAGATCAGGGCATTCATACACTAAAGTGCAGATCCTTCGTACTCCTATAAAGTACATGCTTAAATATCTCTGAAATGGTATCCTACACATATGCAAGCCAGCGGCGAAAGTTACCGATATCTGCAGTTGAAATATCTACTCCCCAACTAAATCAAGGGGGTACGACTCTCTACATTATCCGCACCAAAGAGATTTGATGAAGCACGAATACCTACCTAGTAGTCAGTATCAGCCTGTATCATGGATGGATCGGCCCGTTGATTTTTTTCGAATTTGGTTGATCGCTCATTAGGAAATCTATATCCGGTAAATATGATCCAATATTGCGTATTTGAAGATGGATGGATGGATGGATGGATGGATGGATGGATGTAAGCAGATGTAGAGCAGTCAACTGCCGAGATTTGGTTTTTGAAGAGAGAGGAGGAAGCGAATGAATGAATGAATGAATGAAAAAGATGATTGATTTTCTTTTGTTCATTAAGGTCCTTAAGTTGTTGTAAGATTTTTCTCTTTGGGAAAATGGATTCGTACAGTAAATAAAGATTTACTAAGTCAATAATCATATAATCATGGGTGGCCCCATTTCTTACTCTTTTTTAAATTAAAACTTATACTTCAATAAACATACATTAACTTATATCCATATACGAACTTACACTTCAACTCTTTAAAAATAAAGTTATTCGTAATTTTTGAAAATTATAATACAACTATAATAACTTTTAATATATAAAATTAAAAAAGCTTTTTATACAAATTTAATAATATAATTTTTATTATAATATAATATTTAATTCAAAAGTTATTAATAATATAATATTATAGATTTTGATATATTTTAATCAAAATATAAATTAAAATTTTTATGTTTTTTAATAATATTTTATAATAATTTTTTAATTTAATATAAAATTATATATAAAAATTATATTATTAAATTCCTTAAAAAAATCTTTATAAAATTATATATTAAAAAATTAAATTTTTTTAATATAGTTTTCAAAATTTAAAAATAATTTCAAATTTGAAATAATTTAAGTAGGAAATTAAATATTCAAGCAATTATTTGAATAAAAATTTATTCAAAATCAATATTTCAAAGTTGTATAGAACTAATAATTTTATTATATAATATTTGAAAATTAGTAATATTATTAATTAAACTATAAAGATTTATTATTTTAAAAAATATTTCAAAAATTCTTATTATAATTTTCAAAATTTGAAAATAGCTTTATTTTTTCGAAATCTTGATGTAAGTTTATATATAAACGTAAGTTAATATGCATCTACTAAAGCATAAGTTTCAACTTAAAGAGAGCGAAAGTGGGGCCACCTACAATTACATTAACCTTATTTGCGTGTAGAGAAATTATGATGACAAGCGAAATATGACCTATTCCCTATTCTACTTTCTACTGTTGACAACTACTGTATATTGCACAAGGTTCTAACAAAGTTTGAGAGATACAAGATCACAAATGAGGTCATACTGCAGAATATTATTGGGTTTTCATCCAAATTCAAATTAATCCTTATGAGAATCCACCTTGTGGATCACAAGAATATTGCTACCGTATCTCGAATATTTGTCGGCTATAACTTCAACATTACCCAATTGAGTAATGTCATTAGATGAGAGTTAGGATTATAAAAATAATAATAATAGATTTCGGTAGTTGCCTAAAGGAATAATGAAAAGATGAATCAAGATTTACATTTATATGAACAAATTGGGAATGTCTTCGGATCAATGGTACTTCGGAGTACTCGTCTCCGATTGATACTATACACTATACCCACTCATCTGCAAGTTTACTTTTCGGATATATGAAATTGTACCTGTTAGATTTCATTCAAGGGGTGCTTTTATGGTTTCTCTCTCATTGCTTTTTGCTTTTTGCTTTTTGCTTTTCGCTGCATGTACAACTAGGGCATATAAGGCACGATGTTACAGTAGTGGTAGTGTACTTACTCGCTTAAACTTGTTACTCACTGAGAAGTCATATATTAGTTCAGGGATAACAAATCTATCGAAACATCTTGCAGTATCTATCTGTATAAAGGTGGATTTATTGGATTTACCAGGCTATCATTCCTTCTGGACCAGTGTATCGGTAACATACACCATAACGATTTCGGCAAGCCGATCGTCAGTCAGCTGAAAAGGTAACATTGGGACTCATTATTAGGTTGTATTAAGGACTCAGGAAGTCAGGACTCAATGGAGAATTACCCTACAGAACCACAATAGCAGGAATATCCTATTCTCTTTACTCTATTCCAATTACAAGAAAATCCTGTTATAATTACAGAAAAGGAAGTGGTTTTTTGGATACGCTAAAGATTTACTAGTTTTCGTTATAGAATATGTAATGAGAATATATAACGAAATAAAGTTTAAAATTAATAATTAAGTTAAAATGTTTTTTGTTCTATACATTTTTTAGTTTTATTTTAAACTTTTTTAAGCTTTTCAATTTCAGAAAACTTATATATCATTTATATTACTTATTTATATTATTTATATTATTTATTTATATTACTTATATCACTTATATTATTATTATTAAAATTGAAGATATACTATTATTAAAATAAAAAAGGTAAAAAGGTAAGCAAATAAGAAAAAGCAAAAAAACTTACTTAAAGGATTTATTTAAAAGAATTTACTTAAAAGAATTTATTTAAAAGAATTTATTCTTTGAAAAAATTGAAAAGTTAAAAAAAAGTTAAAAAATGAAAAAGAAAAAGAAAAAAAGAAAGAAAAAAGAAGTTGAAAAGTTAAAGAGAAAAATCAAAAAGAAATTAATTATTAAGGTTTTTAGTATATTTTGTTTTCCAATAAAATCAATAATCTTTTAAACTTTAATCTTGTTATTTATTATAGTGTTTCGTTACATATTATAATACATTTTAGCTTTTAAAGCAGAATAATCCTATTATTCTGATACTGTAGGGTTATATGACATTATTAATTGATAATGGGAGAATTCCGCGATATAAGGAATTGGAATTGGTGATGTACTTTGTCTATGTTAAACATCGTATTCTTACTGGTAAAGAAGATGTATGTTGTGTATGGGTAAGGATGTGTACAGTGAGAATGTACAGTGGGCATGTATATTGAGAATAACATGAACAATAAGGATGTGTTTAATGAAGATGTATGTATCTTGAGAATGGGAAAGGAGGCTGAATTGAAATCTTTTGGTTAAGCTTAAGTAGTTAACTAACGTATAGTATCAATGAGCCGGTATTACATCCTTACCGTATTCTTTTCAACTAATCATAACTCATCCACCTCAACAAACATTGTAAGCAGCCGAATTGACTTCTTGTCAATATATTCCGAGTCGGTTGATCATGAGACGCCCACTCTTACTTACACTGCCTAGATGTCGACGTAGTTTGGTATTCCCAAACAAAATAATCAACCGTCGAAGCCGACATTCACACAAACGCTGACACCTTCTCTGCCACCTTCATCTCTCAATGTTGTGTTATTATTGCAAATCAAGGTAACAAACAATTCACACGTGGATTCAATACCCCGCTATTTTCACATATCCCCGTGCGTACAACACAAACAAATTTATATCCTCAATCTTGTTTTACAACTTCCATATAGATAGCCAGCCACACCATTACGCAGCAGCATCCGTTGTATGACCTGTCGAAAAATAACCCGAGGTCACACCACTGACTGTCGTTCAACGTTAGACAGGTCGAAAATATTCTGGTATGTTTGATGGATCACGGCTTCTTCTTGGCAATTTTTCGGAACGACAGCACGGGAAGTTTACCGTGTTGATTGCAGGATCATTAACGAATATGTTGTTGCGTTGGAGCAACAGGCCATATCTATATCGGTAGTGTAGTCTTAGTTGGATCTTGTATATCAAATATATCCAAATGTTGAGATTGAGTCACTGGTACGAGATGAGAAGAAAGGTAAAGTACTCATGGACAAGTATCCAAGTAATCCACGAGTAAATCTTATACTTGGTGAATTCGATAAGTTTGAATGTCTTGACCAGAGACGCGAAAGAAGCCTATAATGTCATTAGTGATGACCATGTATTGTTTCTTATGAGTTACTCGGAATATATTTTCCTTCCCCTGCCTACTATCGCTCACGTCCTGAAGGACCAAGAGCACGCACTTTCCCTCATATTTCCAGTGGCGAAGAAGGTATCAATACATTCAGTGATGTCAAAGAGTGCAATTTCTCGTCTTATATCAAGATCCTGTATCAAGGTTTCTTTCTGGGTACATGAATCGTGTTTAACTTTTGGCAATTCACATTCTCATGCCATCTACTCATCCGATGATCTCTCACTCTCTCACTCTCTCACTCTCTATATTTCTGGTATTAACATGAGGGTTTGAAGTACGGGAGCAATAGGTTCATTGGGATGGGTATCAAAGGAGAAGATAGCGAGGGAGGGATTGAGTGAGATTCTTGAGATTTATTTTGAGGGGAGAGGTGATAGGGGTGGGAAACTTTAAGGGTAATTATTTGATGTGGAGGAGAAAATAGAGGAGCCCAAGGTCTACACGTGTAAATAATCATCAAAGGAGGAGGGGATTTTTTAAAAGATTGGGCTGGTGGTTATAATTACTGGAAGTTCAGACAGCAAGCAATAATGCCGGAAGATATTTCACTGTTGTCTCCCCCTTACACTTTTATCCCTCGTCCACCCTCAACCTGCACAATAGGAATCAACTCTCTTTCCAAAATCATGTGGAATCTGTTCATTCATATCAAGTATATTTAATTATTCAATCAAGAATAGTAAGTTTATAGTGATCAATATCACAACAAATCAAACTGAAGTACCCTTCACCATTTTACCATCCCACACATCCCATCGCAGCTTTCCCATCACCCCTCCACACCCAATCAGAAATCTCTCCTTATCCACAGAAATACCCATCTACCCCGTTACTAGAGAGAGCAAAACCATCTCCTTGCTCTGTCCGTCTTTTTCGAAGCAGGACAAACATTACAACAGATGCAACGTCGTCCTCAAGCGTCGTTGATTTCGGGGACCTAATACTGGACTGGAGATCGGATATACAGTGTGATGTGGTGTAGTGTGATACGGAAAGTTGGCCGGTCATTTACATACACTGGGTGAGAAGATCGTGATATGCGATGTAGTCCTTTTACCAATCTGTTTCCATACTGCTTCAGCCTTATTATATGATGTGTTATGGTTACTATCGAAATCATCACACACGGAAATATCAATTCTATTCATCTCATACCCATGCAATTCCTTCTTGTCTACCAGAAGCGCTTGCTTACTATGGTATGTGGATTTCAATGTGGATAGTAGACACCTACCAATATTCTCCCTGGCTCAAATGGGATTTGTATACAATGCACAAGATTTAATGGTCCGAAGGGCGTGTTATGAAAACTAAAATCGAGTTTTCATAGAGGATATTTGAAGATCTCATGGTTACTCGTTCCTAGTGAAAAGATGTCCATGTACTCTTGGGCCTCTCGATTCACAGAAGATATGTCATATGTATGTAGCTAGATGAATGGGACAGTCTTGCACCAAACTTGATATACTTCTTCGCATCCATCTTAGCAGGCGATAGTTTCGATGAACTCACCCTGCAGTTACTCCAAGTGCATTATGATTGCCTCATCGAATTATCAATATTCATCTTGCTCAGTCAGTACTAGTAGCACTACGGCTGCGATTTTAATGTATCGATATACTTATTACCTTGACTTGAAGTTTCGCCCCACGGAACTCGCTTTCCCTTACAAACCGCAGTGTTTTTTGATCTTCTCCTTTTTTGCGTTTCCATAAATTCTCATCACTACGACCTAGTATCTCCATGAAATCATTCGATACGAGGAGATATGAAATTAAGAGTACTCATCTGAACAAGTATCGTGATGGTGAATCTTTGACTGCTTGTCTTAGAGAGTTATCACAGTACCTAATTATAGCACCACGGTCTTCGATGACCGCTCATGCGACAATGGAGCTCCCCCTAATCATGGGGGTTTAAAACTTTATGCAGTTTTAGCTGCGTTGTTTTTTTAACGGCGCGCTGTGATGTTTCTGGATCGGGGTATTGTGAGTATTAGAGGTACTATCATGTCAATGGAAATATTATCGATTGAATAATGAACTATTTTCTATTGAATGGAATATAGAATTATTAATACTCATAGCGGTCAATTTAAAAAGGAGACGGTCAAGTTAAAAAGGAGAGTAAACGGGCATTGCTAGACAATGCTAGTCCTCTGTGTTCAATCGATAGGAAAAGTAGAAAAGTGGAAAAGTAATACCTAATGATATGAACTATTCGATTAACAATAGGATAATAATATATGGAAATTTCATATTCCCTCCGTGATTCAAATCCACTGTGCTTTGTGATTCTTGTTTAAGTTCGAAGGGAAGTATGTTGTGAATACTGGATTTGCATTTGCTTTGATTGAGTATTTAGGATAGGAATATGATCATGTAGATTGTACATACTTATTCATTGAGGATATGGATGAGGATGAGGGAAGATATTTCGATAATATCTTACAAGATTATTTTGATTTTCTATTTACTATTCATATATAACTATATCATACATACCACCCTCCTATTTTCTCATAATTCTATTCCCTTCATCCAAAAATCATATACACTCAAATAACCCCCTACATTCAAAGTATATCATACCACTTCCCTTTTACTATAAACCCCTTCAAATATCCAACCCATCTCTCACCTCCCAAATTATTCCTCCATCTCCCAAAACAAAACATCACATACACTCCCTGGACTTCCACAATATCCAACTCCCATCTCATCCATAAACCAAATTATCCTAACTTATAAATCTAATTATCCTCCACAATCCTTCATTACCTATCCTTTCATACATATCCTGCAGCTTTTATATTCTCCAGCCCTTAATCTCATGAGTTATGCACTAAAATTTCATTCAATCATTAATATATTGCTATTTGATTTTCACGAAAATCTGTTCGATAGATTTACCAAACTTACTAGGTAAACTAGATACCTACACCTAAACTACCTACCTACCTACACACACACTATCATGCTCTCAGCTCTTCCCCCAATTCTATACTCTATTCCCCCCTCAATCCATCTAAAAGACCACAATATCCTCCCTCTATCATCCTTTACTTGCATCTACTTACAAAAAGAAACTTGATACCGTTACAAGTGCATCCATCTATTTTCATCCCATCTCGCAATTTTAGTATCCTAAGCTTACATTTAACTTCTTAACTTCAACCGACTATCATCCAAACAACCCCCCCNCCCACATGAGCCCTAGAATCTACTAATATCTATCATACTTCTCCGTATTGATCATGACATATTTTTTAGGTCGTGCCCCTGGCAGTTCCTCCACCCTGGATTTTCTCGCCCTAGGCGCCTCAAACCAGCCCTCCTTCCTCCAATCAATCTTCTCCAATATCCTCTCGACCCCCATTCCCCTNAACAGCAACAAACCCCTCAAATACCCTCCTCCTCGCATCCCTTCCCCCCTTCCTAATCCCCCTAACCACCATATTCCCTTTCAAAAACGGTCCTCCCACCGGCCTTCCCAACCCCTCCCTCTCCGCCCTACTAACCTCCAACATATACTCCCTCATATACTCTCTGCGACGATATTCCTCCGGACTCTCTCTCACAAACGGTTTAAGCCGATGTAGCCAATCTATCGCTTCCGCCAACACGACGCGCTGCGAATCTTCAATCATCATGATGCGGGAATAGCGTTTTACAGCTTCGCTTTTGAGACGCAGCTGTCGACGAACGATGGCTTCGCGTTTGCGGCGGGAGACCAGCTTGTGTTTGTGTGCGAGGGAGCATTGGTGTGGGTGTTTGCGGCGGGGCTTGAAGATTTTGGAGGGCTTGATGTTGTGGAAGAGGGATACTAGGGCTGCGGAGGGGGAATGGGTTAGCTGGGCTTTGGAATCGGTGTGGAGAAGGATGGAGGGGTAGTCGAAGAGTAATTGGCACTTACTAGCTGACCTCTCTTTCCTAACAGTCATCTTTCCTTCATGATTCTTTCCCGATTTCTCCTTACTATCTTTCTTGGAGAGACTAGATACCGGAACCATAGGTGATTTCGACGGATCTGGTGTATTTGGAGCACTCTTTCCCACAAAAATAGCACTAATATTCGCACCCGCATTCATAAAGAACGAACCAAACTTAGTAGAACCAGGAATTGAAGAAGGTAAATCCGGTGTATCTTCCGCAAACGAAGTAGTATTTGAAAGTTTCGAAGTTTTCTTTCGCAATTGATTAGTATCGTGAGATGTAACCGTATCAACACTTAATCCAGGGGTACCTCGACGTCTGCTTGGTGCATGCTGAGCTTGAGCCTTTGCATTCTCCAAATTGACTCGATGTTCACGTTCCAATTTCATCTCAATGTCTGTCTCCCAACCTCCGAAACTAATTTGTTTCTTTAGTGGTGGAGGAACGAAACCATATATCTTGTTTGCTGGAGAGATTGGACTTGGATTAGCAGCGGCTGGGGAATTACTGGATGTGTTTATTCGCGCTAGTGTCTTTGATTTCGGGATAGTGCCATTAATGATTGGGGTTTTGATAGGTGGTGCGGGAAATTCATCTAGCTTCGGGTCCGAGTCTTGGATGATTGGGCTTCTGCTAGGTGGAGCTGGAAATCTATATGGCTCTCTGCAAGCAATAGCAGTATGAGAACAATATGCTGTACAAGCATGTGAACCATCGAATATGCCTTCCATATATTCAGATTGAGATGTCGGAGCCGACTGCATAGCTTTATCTTTATCTTTCTCATTTCCTCTGCGAGTAAAAAGCCCCAAACTCTTCTGTTTCTTTAAAACTGGTCGCGGTGGAGGATCCACGGAGTCATTGGTGGCCTTGCCATCTACACGAGGAAGAAATCCCAAACTTTTCTGCTTCTTCAACTCTGGTCTAGGTGGTGGTGGCGATGGAAAGGTCATGAAAGAACCTCCCGCAGAAATACCAAACGATGGAGCCGTTGATTGTGCACCTGGTATAGAGATACCAAGTGCGTTATCCTTGGCCGATGTAACACCGATGATATTAACAGAATTTGAGCTATCAGATAATTCACTAGGAGTTTGGGAATTTTCACATGGTTTCCTGGGAGGTTTGGAACTTGCACTATCGTGATTCGTTCCGGGATCCTCAAATCTTACAGATTTCAGACTCTCACTAGATTTCCTGCGGAGTATAGTAGCCATACTACTCTTCTTCCTCAATTTGGGTTGAAACTCTTCAGGAGGCTCGTATGGGCTATCCAAGAATGAAAGATCGGCCGTTGGGCTTAGTTCTGGAAGAACATTCTTTCTCACAGGGGGATCTATCAAATTTTCTCCCGTATTTAAACTCATATTCCTATTAGCTAAGCCAGGTAAAGAGTCGCATTGAAGATCATTCGTAGGCTTTGATTTTGAGGATTTCTTGCCTTTTTGATGTTCATCCATACGTGGAGAAGGTGTGGTTGCATTTAATGGGGAAGATAAGGAAGGTTTGGAAATCGAGAGCGAGGCGTTCCTCGTTTGTACCTCAATAGAAGAATTGTGTAACGCAGTCTTACGGAGCTGAGTTTCAGAAGTGGGTGTAATAGGGCTTTCTTGACATACTGATAAAGGCGAACGAGGATTCGAAAGAGGTGGACTCGGAGTGTGCAATTCCGCCGCAGCACGGCCCTGCAACTGCGTCTTACGAAGTGGGATTCCGGGTGAGGTCATCATTGGAGTACTTTGAGAAGAAAGCAACCTAGGGTGAGTTTTGGCAGAAGTTGGATTCATCACTGGCATATCCGCAGATTCGCAAATGGGTGTCTTACGGCGTTGAAGCTTTCTAGGAGGACCTGATACCGGCGCAACCTGCTGAGAAAGTATTGGAGAATCAGGAATCGAAGAAACGCCACTCATAGCCCGACCCCGAAGGCCACCGGAGGAACCATAGGACTTTTGTGTGCGGAGTTGAGGTTTTTGGATACTTTCCGGCGATAGAGTTCTTAGCATTGAGGGATATCCTGGTAACTCTCGTAGATCCAAGGCCTGATATGCTTCAATTGCATCGGGATTATTCTTCAAAGCCTTCTCGACTTGTTTTCTGGCATTGATCTTAGTCGAAGAACTCTGCTGTGAAACATGTGGCGACGAACAAGCCCGAAGTGTTTCAAATGAATTGGTACCGCTACTGTTTTGCATTCCGTGAGACACAACTTGTGTAGAATTGACACTTGAGACTCTTGTTCGTGTGAATGGCAATGGCACTCCATCTGGAAAAGATGCTCTTCTCCTGATCGAAGATTCTGGCTGGCGCAAGGCCAGTAGAATCTTCTCATCTTCAGATAACTTTTGTGGAGGTAGCTGATATTTCGGCTTAGGTGGTCCTCTTGACCATGGATCAGGGTATGATTTTTGACGAAATTGTGACATTTGATGTTGATCTTTCAACGGGACCCAAGATTGAAAACTGGTATTCTGTGCTGCTTCGGATTGTTGTTCTGTGAATGGCGTATTTACTCGCCTATCTCCATTCAACGGCCTTGAACTCGAGAAAATTTGCTTCTGGTCAATAGCAGGAGTTATCACAATGGGACGATGCGTTCTCGGAGCGTTCATTGGTATGGTGTGATATTCATGAGAGTACTCATGTTGACGTTTTGGAGATGCCAGACGCTTTCGACTTTGTGATTTTTCCTCCGCCCTACTAGAACTTTGAGAATCGCTAGGAGAATTTGAAGCGTCAGTGATGGATGGATTTTCTTGGCTCTGCAAATTGTCTGATATGCTTTTTGAATGATGTCGAGCAGCTGGCTGTCCTGGACCAGAAGGAACATTTGTGGCCATCGTTGATTGTTGGTTCTGATTTTCTTGTCGTTCAGTGCGATCTGATGTAGATGAAGATGCAGTTGTGCTTCTGGAGTGTCCAGGTCGTAAGTTGTATGCTACCGCGGCGCTTTTCTTGAAGAACATAATATCGTGTATAGCATTAGATTGATCGATCATCTTACTGGCTAGCTCAATATAATCTCTTAAGTTCTCTCGAGTATCAACCCAGTTATGCTTGCAATCCGGGTTCTTCAGAAGTTTTTCAAAATCATCCAATGCTGCGATTCCTTTCTGTTCCACCTCAACGACCAGATTATAAAATTTGATTCGGTGCTGTCGTAATTTTTTACGATCAATGAGATCGTTTGGAAATTCTCGAGGGCATGGTGGATATAGGGTATTGAGCATCGCAAGGACATTCGGCTTGTAGAAGGGTTGAGTCTTAAGTTCATAAAGCATAGTCTATCAAAAAATGTGAGCAAAATGAATGACCAGGGACAAAATTCACATACCCAAATTCGTAGATCAACAAAGCAAGTAGCATAGAAACCTTCGATAATTTTCTCCTGAGCTTGAATATCTTCCACCCACTTCTTGGCATCAGGATCAGCACGGAGAACCTTTCTCCAATTGCTCTTGTCAATGTTCAATCGTAAGGCAACTTCTCTGAGAGCCTCTCTTCTTCGGCACTCAAGATCTTGGAGATAATCTATGCCAGTGAGAGCTTGGCTAAAGTCAACTAGCTCTTCTTCCTTGGTAAATACTTTTTCCAAGCACCATTTTTTGATGAAGTCAGTTGGCAGTCCTCTGCTTGCTCTCCTTGAATCTGGGAATTCTGATACCAAGTTGATATCCAAGAGGGTTTCATTCAGGGGGTTCATGAAAGCATCTTTTGCTGCATGATTCCGCTTTTCTGGTATGTCGCCGTCGCCTTTATTGTTTTTTTCTGTGCTGGTTTTGTCCTCCTTCTCACGCCTTGAATCTTCCAAGGAGGACAAAAATTTGATGATTGCTGTCCCTTTTGGTTCATACTGCCACCACTTATATGCCTCTTTCAATGTTGGGACCCTATGACCTATTTAATAACACAAATCAGTGCTTATACTTAGCAAGAGCGCGTCGTAAAGCCACCTGAAATTGTACCCAAAGGTCACAAAAATATCAGAAAGCTCAGACAAGTGATGACATACCTGCATTAAAGGAAAACATTATTTTTAAAGGGAGTTGAGAGGAAAGATGACACTCTAACACATGATTGATAATCCAAGGAATTTGATCTTGCTGTTTATCAATGTTGGGTGTTGTTGGAGAGTTAAAGGTCGGGTCGCTTGAAGTTGATGATAAGGAAGACCTAGTAGACGAGGCATTATCCTGCCAGGAACCACTTGAGAATGAATTTCTAACCATTATATTGAGTGCCTTGAACTTAAAGGCCACCCCTGCTTTCTCCAATCATTCAAGATTATAACCAAAATGATTGAATTGCTTGAATTGAATTTTTTGACAATGTCAATGACAACGCGAGATGTGGAAAGCTCTACTGAAAATCTACTTTGGTAGAAAAGTCACTAATCCTCTGCTCTCGATCCTTATGAGATTTAATTAAGCGCCATATACTCATGTCGCCTGTGCATACTAGATTATGCGGTAGGTGTTTTGAGAAGCTCTCAGACTGCATTCATATGGTAGCTCGTAGAGGTCTGGTCGAAGTATACAATGTCTGGAGAGAGCGGGATGACACTATATGGGAGAGTAGTCACCTCAAGGTCTTTAGAGCATTATTTACTTCTCTCGATACCACAATATTGACACTCGTCGATGACTCGGTACCCATACTTTGCGTCTGATGTCGGTATCCGCCTGGCAAGGAGCAAGGAGCAAGGTATCCTAGCTGATGGATGATCCGGGCTCGGGGATTTAGACATATGATAGAAATTCCAACCTGAACCTTAGCCTTGGGAAGAGATATTTCATGCTACCTTCTTTTGACCGGGACGGAAGAAGTAGATCATATCTGGGTCTACAGCCAGTTGGGTTGAAACTTTCAAACTGAACGCTGATTATTGGCCAAGGGATAATTATTTCGTACATATTCATCAAGTGAAGTAGCCCAAGTTCTGAGGGGTAAAAAAAAGTCAGTAAACATGTGTTTTGGGCGGTACAAAGCCAAAGCCTATCTATACAAGGCAATGGCTGCATCTGTCATAAGGTTATGCACTTCGGCTTGCAGTTTTCGAGTTGTTCGACAGTATCCCAAGGAAGCTGGGATACTCCTTAACGTGTTGCTCATGCACAACACAGAGGTAGAGGTAGAATCCATTCAATCGCTCCTCGGGATCTTCGAGTCTTACGGATATACTTAGGGTTAGTCATTTTCGTGAACATCTTGCACGCCTGCATCGGGAAAATTATTGGCTTCGATCTCGGAGTTTCTTCATAGACCAAAAAAAACCCACATGGCTTTCAGCGGTCAAGCATATAAGGCTGAGTACAGCTCAATGCTCATTGTATGCGAAAAGAGAAGAATCTTAGAACACAAGAAGCAAAGATGATGCCTTGAATGCTCATTGCCGTAGCTAGTTATGCAAGTGACCTTTTCTAGAAGGATCCGGGGGAGAGTGGGGTGAAAAGTAGTTGGCTTTTGCCAGTATATCTGGAGGCTCGGATGTAATCGATTATTGTATCATGAAGAATATTGTGTTCTGGATGGTTGAATGAGTTGAAGACCTCTCGATGGTATTTGATGTGGTCAATCTGTTCAGTAAATGTTGATGAAGGGATGAAGGAATGAAGGTCGCCGTAGGTTAACCTACAGGTCAACATTTAGGTCTAAATTTAGTCTATGTCCAAGGTTCAAACATATCCGTGCTTCCTCTATAAGGTAACCATAACTATGATAGGTACGTACAGTACAGAGTCAAGCCATTCGAGGATATAAGAGCATATGAGATATCACAAGCCTCGTGTCATTATGCATGATTTGACGGCAGTGCGGGTACTCTAGAGTGTTTGCAGCGAAAGGGATGTCAGGAATGAATCCGAAGTTAATTGACACCTGCTGTGATCCGACGGTAAACGGGTAGTTGGTTTCTTTTTATGACGGAGAAGAACTAATTTCTGAGGTGATTATTAGTATCCATCCATCCGACGGTACAACCCCATGTACGCGACTGACTAATGGTCGACTGCCGACTGGTTGACAGTAAGGGAAAGCAAATTGTCCCTCTTAATTGTATTTGAATTGTATTTATCGAAATATTACGAAGTATAAAAATTATATTATGCTGAGTACTACGTACAGAGTATATAATCGGCATATGCGCATCAGTGCACGTATCTCGTATCTCAAGTGAACCAATAGGCGTCCGAGCGGGCCCGATCGGGGCCAGTCGGCACCAATGAGATCTGCCAGTTGCACATTTGAGTCTGGCTGGTATTGAATAGTACGTTACTAAATCGACAATTCGCATATATATCTCAGCGACAATTATGCAGATACCCAAATTCTCTTCATTGGAGATCAGAGTGAAGCTTCAATCAATTAGATAAGCGCTTGATGATTGAGGTAATTCCTTTCTACACCTTATCACTCCATACTCACGGTTGGGAGGCCCTGCTAACTGCGCCAACTACGAAATCCTTCAACTGCTCACATTCGACCATGCCGGATCATGGAGTAGTACCCAGTGTGTCTCATCATTGAGTGCATTATCGGAAGTCCTATGATTCAAATAGCACGATCAATTATTGTCTCTCGCAATGTATTCCTGAGAGCAAACTTCGTTCTCAGTGTGCCACTTCATGGCCGGTCCTTTGAAAAAACGGATGGCTTGGGAAGAGGGTTTGATGGTGTAAGGTCTGGAACCTGGGAAGCCGGGATATACGACTACGAATCATTGTCATTGGCTAAGGGCACTTGAGACTTTTGATGAAGTCACGGAATCAAGTTATAGTTACGACTAGGCCAAACACAAGTTAACAAGCTATGACTATGTCCAAATTACCGTACAGAAAGCATCTCAAGCTCAGAAGCTTGTGCTGAGTGGAATGATTTCGTGGGAAAGCAGCGCGGATCGAGTTTGAACTGAAAGCTTGATTGGGAATGTGGCTGTTTTTCTTGGTGGTGAGGATTTGAAGGGTTTGGAGAGTAGTATAAATCGGCTTGATTACCCAAACGCAAGGCTTGTTGGGATTCATGGCGCAGCGTTGACGCTTTGGGGGACAGAAGTCGTGTCCATCCGCATACAGTAAGCTAATCGATTTAGCGTCGAAGGAATCTTAACAGAGCTGCCTCTTCAAAATTCGCTGGCCGGTCCACCCAACCAAAACCTTCTCGAAGAAGTAGCGCTTCCGCATCTTTGCAGTGCCGGAACAGAGCTATCGCCATCTCATGAAATCTCGGAATTCTCTCAAAGAACGCAGCGAAGACATCTGGGTGGTCCAACCAGAGATTGTGTTCCATTTATTTTTTTGAGTATAGGACCACATCCTGCCTTAAGTCGTCTGCGAAGCTGCCTGTATTGAACGTCCAAGGTGTCTGCTGGAAGGAGGAGGTTTGTTCATGGCCCGGCGGTGGTGGTGTTGATGGTTTGGCAGCAGTTTCCAGTATTCAATCTTTAACAGTCTTGTAGACGTCGTCCCAAATAAGGTCATCGGATCATTGCCGAGGAATGTAGTAAGGAGGGGGATGGGACGCCCTACATCGAAGTTCGCGGCGTTGATAGTGAGGTTGAGTTTGGAGAGATCGCTGTAGAGGTTTCTTTCGCCATTGTTGGATGTTAACACGAGAGGCTGAAAGATCAACAGCGCTAGGATGAGGTTCAATTAATCTTGGAGGCCGAGATTTTGTTAGTAGAGCCCTCGTGACAGGTCTAATACATTCACTTTCACTCCCTGTCTGAACTAATACTGTAGTGGGAATGGATGTACCGTATTAAGCTTTTGTCATTGTCAATAGAATGCAAAAGCGGACTCGTGGAAGGCATCCAAAACGTACCCAATAGACTCCCCAATTGAGTATTGCTGATCGCGACGGATCAATCACGGCTATAATGCACGACGCGTAACGCGCCTGGTGTGTTGACACGAAAGATGGTCGAAGTAGGAACAGCAAAGAAGTTTAGATAGGAACACAAGGTTGAGAAGGATGGAGGCTAGCGATTCTTAATTCCATGAGCGTTGCTACTGTGAGGTTATCGATGAAATATTAGAAGGTTACGACATTCAACCTAAGAGCTAGGGATTTTCTTCTTTCTTTTGACAAGCAGACATCCTGTAAATGGCATCAAATTTTATCCTTAGAATCTACAGCGACGACACTACAGTATTTTCATTCATTATTGTTAGAAGATTTTCACAATCAAAGGCATCTACCCCCGGTATGTTGTTGCCTACCGGACGGACCGGACCGTAATATGAAGCCCCATATAATGGAATAAAGTATAAAGTACAGCATACCCTATTAAGAAGAAATCATCCCTCACCCTGTATATAACGACCTATCGATTACTCTCTTACCACTTACTTTTGTCCTGCTCGGCCACGTAGTACATATTATGTCTCAAATTTTGATGACAGCGACACGTGAGTGATATATATGTAGGTTGACTAGAGGGGCTGGGAGGCTCAAAAGCTCATAAGAGGAGCGGAGAGTTGAATGGGGAATTTTAGTTTGATTCTCAAATCCACGCGCGTAATTCCAATTCGTGGAACAAAAATTAAAGTTTAAGGAGGTGGGTAACGGACTAATGATTTTGATACTAGAGCCCGCACTTATTTGGCGCACAGTGCTCCTTATTTTATGGGGCAATATTCACGGGGTTTCGCGTGCGTACTAAGGATGGCTTATCTACTAGCATTATTTCCATCACCATCTTCCTCCTTCATCTTCATCTTCATCTTCATTCTCCTTCATCTTCATTCCTATACTTTCAATCGCACACTTTCTACTATACACTTTCCATCGTCGCCATCTCTACTACTCTTCTCCATCTCCGTCACACGCGTTCCAACGTCTACTTTCCATCGCACACTTCCCATCGCGATCTTTACTACCCTCCTTCATCTCCGTCACACGCGTTCCAAAGTCTACTTTTCATCGCACACTTCCCATCGCGGCCTCTACTCTCCTCTCCTCCACTCCCTCGCAGTCGCACACTTTCCTCGATCTCTGCCGCGCAACATTTTTTATATATAATAATACAAGCGAGGTTGTTATGATTTATAATAATATCGCTCCTAAAATTTGTTCCATACAAAATTTGTCCTCAACCATCTGCCATTCAGAACAACCCTTACATTGTCTTTAGTGGTGATGGTTACGTTTGAATATATATTGTCTTGAACAACCCTAACACTATCTGTGTAGTGGTGGCGGTTACGTTCGGACACACTGTCTTGAACAACCCTAACATTATCTGTGGTGGTGGCGGTTACGTTCGGACATGCTATCTTGAACAACCCTAACACTATCTGCAGTGGCGGTGGTTACGTTGGACATATATTATTCAGCAGTTGCTGTTTAGAACAACCCTGGCATTGTCAGCATAGTGGTCGTGGTTATGTCCTTCAGCTACTGCTGTTTAGAATAACCTCAGAGTCAAGGCTGCTCTGAAGCCTGGGTGGGTGGGAAATCACACGTGAAGTGTGGGCTATCAACTTTTTTTTCTTAATGCAATCGTTCTTTAACTATGCTTTTCGCTAATTATAGTCATAGGGGAAAATAATGTCGGTTCCAATTGAGAAGCTTCAACTAAAAACGATCCTTTGCGAGAAAGTGTTTGTAAAATGGTTGGATCGATCAGGCACGCCGTTCACGCTAGGTTCTTGCTTGCATGATAACAAAGAGATTCCCAAACTCATTTTGAAAGCAAGTTATGATATGGAAGGATATATTCATATTCACTTTTCCTTTGAGGTGTCTGTTAAGACTTGTGGCAAGGATCAGAAATTGGAGATGTTATTGGTTGTTCCTCCAGACGCCGACTTCGCACTTGCCTCTACGCCTGTTCCAATATCGAGCCTCGCCGACTTATCTATGCTCAACGCTTCTGCCCTTCACGAGGCCGGTATAAGCGAATCAGAACATGTTATCGTTATACGATTCGACCTCACTGCACAAGGATTCGTCGTTATGCAGAAAAGAGTTTCTCAAACTATAAGGCCTAGTAGTAGTACCTCGAAGAAGTTGTTTCGTGCTTTTGAATCTTTGTCTGATACGGCAATCTTCAGCGTGTACATCAGGCCAAACGATTACGCGCGGGAGGGCCTGAAAGAACTTTCCAAGCGCTTAAACAACACTGGTACCGGCATACACAGAACCAACATGAAGGAACTTTACGTTCAACAAGGTGCTGCGTTAGTTGACTGGAGTACAATTACATGTCAGAATAGAAAAGAGACAATACCACCGCCCTATATCGAGAACCCTCCTCGGCTATTACCGGAAGCTCAGGCTCCTCGGCCACCACCGGTCACGCTCGAAAAGGAAATGCCATCAGTGGCGATTGCACAAACCACGAATCGAACTCCAATTAATCAGCAATCCAAAGATGACTTGGCAGTTCCCAAAATGCTTGAGTCAAAGTTCATGGAGTGGTTAACGGGAGCAATAGCAATATATCCAAATGTGTACGAACACAAACAATTAATCACCAAGTTATTAATTCTTGGTAGTTGTGTCCGCACATCTAATGCTAGACTATTCGATGCTACTTTACCCTGGTGTTCCGCGTTGTTGTTCTGCAATCTCATCGATTCTGATGAACATCTGGAAGAGAGCAATCGATGGTGTATCTCGGATATGGTTAAGCTGATTAAATGGGCTAATGGATTTCGCTCTAACGTTGAGATGAGTTTGCCGTTGAGGGATGATTTTGTGAAGCTAGGAAGTGCTGCTCGCACTTTATCTCTTGACTCTGGACGTTACAAAACCGAGTATAACGTCCAGAAGAGTATTTGTGTTATTAAAATATTGGTCGAATTTGGCGACCCTGAGGAAACCGAGGAAAGTGGTGGCAGGGCCTCTAAGCGTACAAAAATCTCATGAAATCATCATCTTCCTGTCAATTATACTGCCATATTATTTCCAGATGCCTGTGCTCGTACTCTAAACTTGACAAGATGGCCGTCTTCTGACTGACTCGTAAGTGATGTACTATGAAGAAACACGACCGCGATATCCCGAAGAATCGGCTGGCTGACATATTAATATCCCCCGGCAAGAGATTGAGATGAAATCTCAACTTTGAATTCATATGTTTTGTTTTTCTCGAGTATTATTAGAATATATATGGTATGGTATCAATTCGTAACCGTCACTGTGTTTTTTTCAAAGTTCAAATTCGTCGCAATTTACCAAAGCTCCAGCTCCAGCTCCAGCGCCGCCAAGCAGATTATTACCTACGAACGAAACATCATCATCAAACTTTAATAAACTTAACAGATCTAACAAATTTACTCCCTAAAAACAACGACAACGACAACAGAAGTAGAAATGATTTTTGATAATTGTATCCAATAATAATCTACACATTCTCCTTGATACATCTATTCCATTTCTGGGTTTTCATACATCCATACATTCATCATACACACACCCACACACCCATATACCCATACATACATACATCCCACAAAAACTAGAGAAGGGGAAGGGGAAAGGGAAAGGAAAAGGGGTTAACGATGCAACCTTCAATCGTGGTCAAAAGAACCATACGCGCTTCCACAACGCGCAATTGGTTACTACGAACAAGAAAGCCCATCATTGCACAATCACGACTACGATGTATCTCAACGGAAACCTTTTCAGAATATAAATCAAGTCGTTCAAGTAATCCCAGAAATAGTCGGTTTGCCCTTTCTCCCAGTATCTCTGTTCTAGCCCTGTACTACTTGGTATTCATTTATCCATTCATTCGTTCATTCTTCTTTACTTCTTCCTTTTTCGTTCGAAGATGCGTTTCAATGGGTCCTGTCTCATTTATCCGTGGCCCAAATTGTCAATCTGCTTTGCCCCATGGTGGTAATCAAAACATCGCATAAGCTGTGTAACAAACATGCTTTTATCGAATGATATCTATCTTCTAGAACTTCTGCAAGGAAGAAGATATGGAGCATGAGAGTTTTTTAGATGGCACGTGAGAAACACGTGTCCATGGCCCACGCCCTACTTTTCGTTTCCACCATACATCATTTTTTGAAGAACCGTCTTCTGACAATGCATACCTAGGTAATCCAAATCCGGAATCATTTCATAACCGTTATCAAAATACTCGAGAAAATTCATCGTCACATGATGAATCTCCCAATCTTAGAGCGAAAATGCTCGAGGCAGCATTGACATCCTTAGCATCCCTCATTGTACTAGGAGTAGGATTTGGCCTAGGAGGTTACCTCTATCATAGGTTTTACAAGTGGATGGTTATTCACAAGATGGAAATTGCCTTTCAACCCGGTGATCCAGTTCTAGACCTCGCTGCAACTATGAAACAAATGCCCAAAAAATATGCGGCGGGGGATGATGAGCACTGGATACATCGAGCAGAACAAGAGAAGATTGATAAAATAGTGAATGGTGAAGATCGTGGTCACTATCATCTGTTGATCGGAGAAAAGGGTGTAGGCAAATCTAGTATGTTGCTTGAAGCTATGCATAAGATTGATGGTGAAGGAGTTAGTATGTTTGAAGCACATGCAGACCCTGAAATTTTCAGAGTACGCCTAGGAAAAGCTCTCAATTTTGAATTCAATGAGGACTATATTGGATCTTATTTCTCTGAAAGAGGGCCACGAGATAGTACAGCGTTGTTGGATATCGAACGAGCGATGAATAAATTGGAGAAGGTCGCAATGAAGAGACGAAATTCGGGCCGTGGACCTTTGGTAAGTTTACAAATATCTTCACTTATGGCATTCTGTCAGCCATCTGCTCTGGACAATTGACACTGACGATCCCAGATTATGATCATCAATGCGGTACATCTTCTTCGAGATGATGAGAATGGCAGGGATTTACTTGAGCTCTTACAACAGCGTGCTGAATTATGGGCTGCTGCTAATCTGGTCACCATAGTTCTCAATAGCGATGACTATTGGGTTTATGAGAGGTTGAAGTTACTAGCAACCCGTATGGAGGTCACTACCATTACAGACCTTCCACGTGGACTTGCAGTGTCAGCGCTCCAAAGATACCGCCAGAAGTATTATTCTGAAACACCTTCCTCCGAAATCTTAAATGAAGTTTACAACCGAGTAGGCGGTCGTCTAACGTTCTTAAATCGAGTTGCCAAATCTTCAGATATGCTTGAAACATGCGATAACATCATCGATACTGAACGAAGATGGTTGCTAAATCAATGCTGGATCTTGGGGATGGAAATGGATGACGATGTTATGGATCAACAAAAATATGCTGTACGTATCTCTTCAATTTTCATTCAATCTGATATTCATTCTCCAAATAGTCCGCAGCTATGGTCCTAGCCCAAGCTCTCGTTGCCGCCGAAAAAGACATCCCTTCCAAAATCGACGATGGATCCCACAACATCCCCGAAATCCCTCTCCACAAAGCTCGTCAAATCATGACGCGAGCCGATTTCATCCAACAATACGATCACGTCAATCTCTTCACAATCACATCTAATGCCATGGTCCGAGCCGATTCCGTACCGATGCAACGAGCTTTCCGCAGCGTCTGCGCCGAAGAAGGATTTGATGAACATCTAGAAAAGACGTTGCAGAGAATCGGGGATATAGAAAGTTTAGGGAGAACGAGGGAGATTGTGGCGAAGGATTTGGTGTTGGGGGGGAAGTATAAGTTTATGATGAGGGATGGGGAGAAGAGGGGATCGAAGGTTACGGAAGTTACCCTGGAGGAGAAGCCGGAGGAGGAAGATGCTGATGATTAGTAAAGTGTTGTTTTTTATTTGGTGTGGGCATGTAGGATGGTTTATGGTGTGTATATTTATAGGTGGTTGGGTGGCGGCTAAAACTGCTAATATGCATAGGTTAATGTACGGAATTTAATCGAATGTAGTTTTAAAGTTTCCAAGAGCTCTGAGGATTCAACATGAATATGCGGCGTCTGACCTCGATTGGTTGGGAGATGAGAATAAGGGTGAGGGGATTATTGCTGTGATTTCTTCTCGAGTTTAATTTGATGAAGGAGTTCTAGTGTGTGAAAGGATTCTTGGTGGGTGGGGAAGAATGGAATGGGGGATTTTGGGTGGATGTTTGAAGTTGAAATTGGAGTTGGATTTGGATTTGGATTTGGAGTTGGCTGAGAGGAGGAGAGGAGGAGAATTGAATTTTGATGCGTTAGTTTTGTTCGGTTTGGTTTGCGCGAGGTGGTGGCGAAGCGGGCATCGCTTGGGTAGGAAATGAGTATTATCTTGTTGTAGGTTGGTGGGATTTTATGGGCTTGGATGAGGGAGAGGATAAGAATGGGGGGAGAAGGGGGGAAGGGGAGAAAGGATGGAGGAGGGAGATCATGATGCTGGCATGTATCAACTAAATTTCATCCGCTAATAATAGGAAAAATAGAAAATGCATAGATACCCCATCACCATAGCCTCCTTGGAGAAGTCCTGTTATCATACGTATCATATATATCTTACCATACCGAGCATAACGATAACATATATCTCTCCATTATCACCAAGCTTAAGCATCAGGATCTCTGTAGTCTCACCTCAGAATCTCCTGGTGAGTAGATTAAACATAGGTGTCTATTGGATACACTACATACTGCGTTCATATATCGATGGAGGATTTCGTGCGTTTACTCAATTTCCCTGAATATTGCAATGAGCGGGGAGACTTCGACATATTTAAAGAGACCTGTCACAGACTAGAAACCGAAAACTCGAAAACTTGTCGATCATATTTGACTGGACAGATATCAAAATCTACCAAACGCGTACCGTACAACCCAAGATAGGTACTCCACCCAAGATTTCCCAAGTACCCTCAGGTCTCTCAATCCTAAACGGTGTTCCCTCCGCCCCAATAGGATCATGCGCATTTTCCGGCAACCACGGCACCTGCACCCCAAAACTCTCCATCCCTTGCATCTCCAACTTCAACAACGGACGCAGGACATCCTTCTCGGAAATTTTAAACAGTGCTTGAGAATGATAAAGGTCGACTTGCAAATTCCGTAGCCCTTTCATCCCGGCAAGGATGTGGCAGATTTGCTCCCAATCTCGCGTTTCTTGCACCCCACGCTTCCATCTTCTCTTTCGGGTTTTCTCATCGGAACCGTAGCGTTGGGTTGCGCGAATTATATCTTGATAATTGGTCGTGTAGATGGGGTTGAATAACATCCAGGAGAGGTGGAGGGTTCGGATGAGGTTTAGTTGGGTGGAGGGGACGAGGGTGAGAAATCTTAATGTGCTGTGGATGTCTATCAAGCTGAATTTGATCGACGAGTAGATAATATGGATGACTTCGGTATATCTAGAGATTAATATGTGAGTAAATGATATGAGGTTATTGTATGTGATGAGTGGGAAATTCATCTACTTACATACGTCGACAACTCAGCAGTAACGGCATGAAAGTTTGTAATTGGGAGGCCATGGGGTCATTCATCTTTTCTCTCGCCATTTCTTTACATCTCCAATGGGCTTTCCCCCATGCATCATCACCAAGGTCGTGTTTGGGCCGGGCGTGATCTTCGGGGGTGGCGATGCAAGGTTCACATATTTGTTTTCCTGGTTTCCCTCGTCCCCCTCGTTTTCCAGATGTTCCACAAGATGTGGCGATGTGCATGAAGTGACCAAAATCCATCACTAGCTGTTCAAATATCAAAGTACGGACATCGAGAGATAGCGTTGAGAGAAACATGCTCTGAAGCTGCTGGTCTACTTTGGAGGATTGGTCTGTTGTAGCCTGAGCATTTTTCGATTTTGGGATTTTGAGTTTTGTGAGAAGGCGGGTGAGGAGTTTGAGAGATATGTTCATGGTGATGGGAATTTGATGGGTGGGTTTTTTAAGGTATAGAGTACCAGTGGATGGTTCAAGGTGATGGGTTGTCTTGATTGTCTTGATTGTAGGGGTGGGAAAGTAGGAGGGGAGGAGTCGGAGAATGGGAAATCCTGCTTAGTTAGTCGATATTCACTGCTGTACTGACAATGGCACGGGGAAGCGGTGTATATTTTAATGTAGATGTATCAAAGTTGATGGGCTGAGATATTGAATTGTAGATTAATCTGTAAAGTGTTTAAAATTCGATAAACAGGAAACACTTTTCTGGGCATGACTGCAAGACGATGCATTATACTGTTCTCAGGATTCAGTATGTATTCCAACCTGGCTCCATTTCGAGAGTTGAGAGGAAGTTCACTTGACTTGAAGATATCTACTGGAAAGCTTTAGGAATATGATTCCGATTGAGGGGAAACAGCCATGCAGAAATCCTCTGTGAATGGCAGTCCAGCGATGCCTCAGCTACTTGCTATTCAATATATGTATCTGCCCGCTCTGCAATTGTATAGACTCCAAGTCCATGCCTATTTGCAATACATCATCAACAAATGCGAGACCCGCAACTGTTATGATGTCTATCTCAAGAGGTGCTCCATCGCTTGCTGTATCCAGAAGACTCAATATCTTTCCACATCCGGAATATTTCAGACAACCCCCTCAAGAATTTCATCTAGCTCTACATCTCTAAATCGGTTATTTTGAGAAATGTAAAGAAATAGATTTCTGAGAACAAACTGTTTCTGAGCTAGTATTCGACTCGGTGAGGAGGTGATCCCATTCGTTTGTTGACAGTGATGGTATTTCCAAGTGGCTTACCTATGTTTTGTCTTCATTAGACTCTTATATGGGTGCTATCTGTAACTGTAATGTATAGCTTTCTTGATACTTTGGGCTGTCATGATTTTTTTACTATTAAAATCTCCTGGAGGTGGCAGTTGCAAAGTAACTAGTAGTAAATAGTAAATATGAGTAGATGATCTGTACCTAGGTATAGCTACCTAGGTAATAGGTAATAAGTAGAACAAACAAAACATGGTCCGAGCGTAAGCTTACTCTTTCTTCTTAGGTACTGTAGATACTCTTCTAGCGGCCGCTAGATTAAAATCTACCAAAAATTAAAATCTGAGACTACCCAACTAGAAAGTTGATTTGAAGTCAATTCATTTGCGACACAAAACCCCTCTTCTTCATGTTACCTACAAATTGACAATAATACATCAACAAGAGTTGTATACTTGTATACAGAAAAAAAGGATTCTAAATTAAAAGAATATGCATCGGAAAGAATGTTAGGTTGGGCCAAAGGATTATTCTCCTCTCAAGCTGAATCTAAGCATCCACAAGAAGATCAGATAGAGGACCAGACCGATAAGATAATTGAAGGTAACCCAAGGTCAAACTTTTTTCTTGTTTGCTTTCGGGAAACCTGACATTGGTTGCACATCCCCAGGATTTGTACGGAAAGCTAATAACTCTATTTGATATTTAGAAACGGAAGCAATAAGTCCCTTAAGAGATAAAGATTTGATTATGGATACTCCTCGACAATCTACAAGCGACCAGCTTAATGGTATAGACGAACGCAATAATACCAGTACGAAAAAGTCTAAGAAGAATAGGAAGAGAGATAAGATTCATACGAAGATTGGTGGATCTGCGAGTGTCTTGCAGAGAGAATATCAGATTGCAAATAGCCAAGAGAGCCCAGAAGACCTAGGCGCGTCAGAACCAAATCCACATATCTCACCTACACCAATTTCCGAAGAAAGAAATAGACTGGGTCTCGATAATGGAGCAGAGAATGAAGAGTTGCCGTCTGAGGCTGGTACTGCGAATATGAGTGCCAAAAAGGAAAAGCGAAAGCGTCAAAGGTCAAACACCGATACTCATGCTGAGGATCAAAGTGCAAACGGACAAGAGACAGTATTAGAAAGTTATCCATCTGAGCAAATCGGCGAACCAGAGGAGCCACTTGAGTTGGTCAAAACTAAGCAACCAAAATCGAAGCGAAAACGCAAAAATAGGAAGTCTCACCAAGAAGAATTGCACACTGGTGACCAAGATCATGCCCCGATTGAGCCACCCGGCGCAGTACAATTCGCAGATGCAGAACCTCAACAACCTGATTTCGAAATGCAGCAAGACCATACTACCGAGGAAGTCACGGTCAAGCTTTTGGGCTCGAAAAAGAAGAAGAAGAAGGGAAAGAAGTCTAGTCCTGTGGATCAATCTACTGCAGAGCAAAAACTTAGGAAGAAAAAGTCAAAGTCTGAGAAAGCAATTACACTAGAAGTCGCTGTATCTGATGAGGAGGCTCAAGATCAAGATCAAGCGGCACAGTCAATTGAGGAAACTAATTCAATTGATAATGCTAATGACCATCAGGCAGAACAGTTCCACCTTCCAAGGTCAAATACTGGCAAGAGAAAGAAGCTACAACAATTGGCTGAAGAACCAGCCATCCGGGACTCAGACACCGAAAGTCCTCTTCCAGATAAACCTACACTCCCACAGCCGAAGACCAAGACCAAGAAATATGTCGCTAAACCGAAGACTCCTAAAGTCAACCGAACAGAAGCTGGTGATGCAAACTCGGCTGCTCTCCTAAACCAATTCATTTCTGCTAGCAAGAATCCTCAGCCAGAATCAGAATCAGAAGTTCCATCTGCAAAGGCTCTTGGGAAGAGGCCTGCTCGCGATGAATCAGTTGAGCGCCATTCAAAGAAAAGAAAGCAGATTGATGCTGATCCCAGAAATGGTGATATACGTTTAATGTTTTCGGATGATGCTCCTCAACAACATGGAGGTTCGAGTTCGGCTGCATCGAAAACTAGCCAAAGAACTAGACTGCCTGCTTCAAATGTTGAAGTGGTTATTTCATCTCCTGCGGTAAAAACAAGCCGTTCTGGAAATGAAGAAATTGCAGGTTGGACAGGAGCAGACAGAAGGTCCTCATCGGTTGGAAATAATCAAGAATCATCAGATGATGAATCTGAGTTTGAGGAACAGTCAGGTGAAGCATCAATCAGTCGTCGAAAGCGATATTTACCTGTGGATGAGCCATCTCTGGTGGCACTGGAGACACCTAAATCGGGTACAAAGTCAAAGAATCAAAAACAGCCAAAATCCCAAAATTCCTCTAGCAAAAAGGTCACCAAAGACAAAAAGGAAGCTTCATCTGGAGTCAAGCCAAAACGCAGCAGAAGCCAATCTTTGGCGACACCTAGGGACGGAAACGGAAGACTCGATGAAGATGAAACAACGAGAATCGCAGACGGCGTGGAGTCTTATCGCGTTGAAAACGATTTGGAACAGGAAGCTGTCAATAGCATCATCCAAGGCAATGCCATAACCGATGGAAAGAAATTCTGGGATTATATGAAGGAGATAGTACCTGATGTTCCCAAGCGAACCCTTCAAAGTTGGTGCAGGAGACATTTTCATAACTTTACCGCACGAGGTGTTTGGAGTACTGAACAAGACGAAGAATTGATGGAACTCTTCAATAAAATGCCCAAAAAGTGGTCTCGCATAGGTGCTGAACTCAATCGTTTACCTGATGATTGTCGTGATCGGTGGAGAAATTACTTGTCTGTTACGAATCTAGAACTTGGCCCATGGAAACTTGAGGAGGAGCAACAGCTGAGGGATGCTGTAAAAAAATGCATCGAAGGAACTCGTGAGAATAGGCGTCTAGCGGGTTTGCTCAAACCCGAGGAGGAAGATGACGATACTTATCATGAACATGATATCAACTGGATGAATGTCAGTGCACTCATGGACTTGTCCAGGAGCCATCTTCAGTGCTATCGAAAATGGAAGTCAATCAAAGCCCGAGAGCATGCTACCACGGATGAACTTGTTGCAGAACGTATTGTGATCAGGAATAGCTGGAAAAATCTCAAGAATCACCAGGAAGCACGCAAGACTCTGGCCGCCGAGAAACTACAATTTCTAAGGGCAATCCGTGATAGTAAAGCTGGAGCCGAGAGCAAGATCGACTGGAGAGCGATTGACGAAAAGCTCGATCGCAATCATGAGGCAATGGAAATGAGAATCTGTCTTCGTGGCTTGTTGCAGAACATTGTAGGAAATACCGAAAGGCCTCTCCAAGACAACGTTCAGCTACTCATCGAAGCATTCGAGGAATCAGCCCCTCATGAACCTGAAGGTTATGTTGATTTGCCTTTCGAATCGACTGGTCCCAAAAAGAGAACCAGGGGATCGAAAACAAGTTCTTCCTTTGAGAACAATCCTAAGCTCTACGATGTTGGCGGTAGCAGTTCTAAGCCCAAAATGCGACATCGTATGCTTAAGCAAGATGAATCACAAGGAAATCACAGTTCTCGTGCCAACGCGGACGATGGTGGACTCAGTGATACCATTCAAGTGCTTAATTCTGTGGAGAAGGCCAAACGTGCAGCTCCCTCCAAAAGAACAGCTAAAAAATTTGCACTGAGCACTGAAAGGGTCATGGATAGCGACAGCGATGATGGAGCACCAACAAGTGCTCAAAAGTCAGAATCCGAAGACGACTATGATGGAGCATCAACAAGTGCACAGAAACCACAAGCTGAAAACGGTAGTGATGATGAGCAAGAGCGCCAATTTGAATCTGATTCCAACCCAGATTCCGAGGACGTGAACATGGCCGATGCCCAAGACAATTCGAATGACGAAGATGCAGAAGAAATGGCTATTGATAATTATGCATACAATCACCCTCCCATTGATTCGGATGACGATTCCGAGATGCAAGATCCAGATGAGCCACAAGTTCCTGGTACACCGGAGTACGCCTTGCAAGAGGGGCACAGCGGGATGAGAGAACAAAGTGCGGATCTTGATGAGTCTGGGCAAGTTTATGAAACAAGTGAAGGCGAGAATGAGGAAGAGCAGTTCCACGTGGAAGACGATGAAGAGAGTATCATGGACGATATGTCAGATATTCCAGCCAGAGTTGTCAAGAAGAAGGCGCCTGGTGTTAATGGGGAAGAAGATGTATATTTCGGTAGAGAAGCAAGCGTTGACCTAGATCAATAAATACAAAGCACGAGTGGATGATCAAGGAAGGATGTACACACGCTTGCGACTACAACATATTGATTGCGTCTTTAATGACATACGAGCGGAGGATACCCAAAGAAAAGAAATTTGTCATTCCTGGGAGTTAATGGGGTTTTATGATCTGATCATAGCATTGTATTTTTTTTTTTACCTTTGTAAGGTAGTGCGTATTGAGGAACATAAAAGTCGGCCAGGCAGAAAAGTGTGCACATACTGAAGAAAGGGAAGCATATACAGATGCAAATGGCTTAGGAGATTTTTCACCCAGTCATGAATATGGCATGACATTCATCATAATATTATAGGTAGCATAGGTATAACAATATTACAAAAAAGAAAACTCTCAATTGTAATTGTGACTTCTAGGTAAATGTTACATAGAAGATCCTCCGCAATTACAAACGAACACCCCGATCGCTCTACGAAAACTAGCCTGTCCGCTGCCTGACACGAAATGAGGATATAATTAATGAATGTTTAGGGGAAATTGTTATTGTTATTGTGGATGGAACACTGGTGTATGGATTCGGGCTCTAGATATAAATCTAAATCTAAGTCCAAGCCTAAAGGTAGCTCTGCATGATTATCAATCATCATGGTCATTTCTCCCCCTCCTTCCCCTCCCCCTCTCCTTATCATCCTCGCCTAAAACTAAAACTAAATCTGCATCCATAGAAAGGAGATATGGGATCAATCGACTGAGAAGATATATCCGCATATATATCCACACCCACACTCACATCTACAGCATATCTATCGTTTTACTTCCTTCATCATACAAGTAGTCGATGAAGTTATTTTGTATTTTGCTTGGTTCTGTTATCTTTTGGGTGTTGATGTTCTTCTGCTTCTTCTACTGCTTCTGCTTCTTCTTTTTCGCCTTCTTTCTCACCTTACCTTTCTTCCTTTTTCATAGCGTAAACATAACTGTATTTTTTTTCCTCGAGGGAAAGGAGACCTCTTTGAGATGTTTTGAGAAGATATCATTTGTTGAGGTGGGAAAGAGGGGGGGAGGTTGACGGAGGTGAGGTTGAAGAATGTGCGAGGTGTATTGTAATTGGCGAGTTGGAGGTAGGCTAGATGGGGTAGAAGACCAAGGAGGGGTAATGTGGAATTACTCTATCCTCTGCCTCTCCCTCTCCCTCTCCCTCTCCCTCTCCCTCTCTCTCCCTTCCTCATCATCGATATGGTCATGAATATTCATACCACCATAAGAGACGCGACCGCTCGTTCCCAAGCGGAATCCTCCCTTTTCAGCATCACCCAGATGAAAAGGTGCAGCTTCGAGCCTTGAACGCCGTGGGGCTTCAGGTAAGGCTTCATATGTGTATGGGGATGTAGATGTGCTGATGCAAGTTAGTACTGGGTCAGATTTTATAGGGCTGGATATATACACGTTATCATCATGCATCTCTTTCCCAGACTGCTTGGAGAAAGATTGAGGGGGGCTGAATTTAATATCTTCATTATTTGATACTGTCGTTTCGGTTATTGTGCAGTTTATATCTCCAGGGGGGGACTTGGTTGTAGTCATCGTAATGTTTGGTGTGGATATATGGTTGGACAATAATACTATGACAATAAAGGTCCGAAATGTGGGAATAGGGGAGGAGTATGGTGCAAGAAGTCTTGGGTACCATCATCTCAAAGGGAATCGATCGACAATGGTCATGGATAAATCATGGTTATAGGATTGAGTTATCACCACGGGTCGACATGGGATACTTATACAATAAGATATCGGGCGAGTGAACGGGAAAATGGAAGAAAAGTCACTCTATACATTCGGGATATGTGGGAGAAATATGTACAATAATGTATATGCATGCTATGGATTATGAGGCGTGCTACACTGCGCTTCTTCTGTGAATGAAAAGGGAAATATATCCATATCCAGGTGCAAATGATCGGTCTCTGATACTCTGACATAATATATGTGTGAACGTGTGATGTGAGACGAAATAAAGTAGGAAGAGAGCAAGGTAGGAATCATATCTTCCAAGCATCTCTTCTAGAAAGAAAAAGGAAGGAATCCTTCGAGGCAAGGGTACTATTTATACCTCTCCCTCCCCCTACAAGATATTGATCCATGCCCATAAATCGCAAAGCTATAATCCAGCCAAGAAAACAATACACGAGAAACCTCGCCCAAAATTCTAATTCCAATGCTGACTCACGAACTCAAGGTGCAGAATTCCCACCTAGGTATTTCCACCATCTGGCCTTGTAAGCTTATACAACACAACCACAGCTCGAAGAAGCCATGCCACAATACAGCATCTTCACAATCTATATGAAAAAATAAGCTCAGAAGTTAATCTCGGGATCTTCTTTGACCATGCTTCGAACTTGTCTCCTAGTTCCCCATAATACCTTGAAAAAATTATACTGTGTGGGCAGGCAAGCAGGCAGGTAGGCACGCGGACAACGATTTCGATGAAAGAGATATATAACACACATTTAATCCCTCATCAAAATGTAAAAAGAGGCAGACATAAGGGTTTGAGTAGGTCGAGTATTGAGGTGAAACTGGAGATATCAGGTTGACAAATTTGCTGGAGTCCTCTTGATAGACGAGGCTGAAGGATTCGGGAAAGGCATCATAGCTTGTGAGTGTTGGGAGCAAGGAAAATGAGGGGAAGACGATGAGGCTGGTGGGTGTGGATTGGAAATGAAAATAGTGGAGATCATGAAGGAGGCCGGGAATTTTGTAGATAGTATTAGAGGTTGTGCGAGGGAAAAAAGAACGATATGAAAGATCGATTGCCTTGGGCGTAGTAGCTATGCCCGACTGTGGAGTAGTATGAGTACTTGAGGAAGGATGCATCACGACTTCGGTCAATATAAATACAGAGAATTGGCGTGAGCAAAAGAATTCGGTCTTCCTCGTGATGCGATAGGTAATGTATCATGATGTCTATGAATTGAATATGTTACCCTTCAACTTTTGATGTAACAAGGGGCATTCGCCTCTACACCTGGAGATCGCCCAATTGCACAAAACCACACGGCTAGCGATACGAGGAGTATTAGATTATCCCGAGTGTATGCCCTTCTATAAACTCTAGAGCGTTGAATGTGCCAGCACATATCAGGGGTGAGAAATATTGCCTGAATTTTCTCTTTTCAAATCTAGAATCGCAATATCCAACTCCATCAAATCCTTGTTGACTTATGCCAAGTCCATTATTGTCTGAACGAACGAAAGAGATCCCATGCCGGCAAGGAAACAACTGTGTGTAAGAAACATCACCCCGATGTTGTCGATCCGGCCTTTCCTCCATGCGAATCGGAGTTCATACTCCTGCGTAGCATTTGTAACTGCATGTCCAAAAGGCAAGGAGATTCTACAGAACCACACACGAAGGAGCTATTTGGCGACTTCTTTGCCTTTCGTGCGCGGGCTTGTCGCCGTTTGTTCTCATGCTCCAAAGATTGCAATTCTTGTTGATATTCATTGTGAGAATCCATAGCGTTGTTAGAAATATCAGCTTGAAATCCAAACTCGTAGTCCCTTTGATAACCAGCAATGGGAAGTCCTAGTTCTGAATGAACGGAAGTGAGGTTGCACGTTTTAGAAGGAAGGCTAGGTGGATTCAATATATTGATGGAATAAGATAGTTGACGATTTCAGATTGAAAGTAGGAGAGAGCCGGATATGGGCGAAGATACATGTGTGTGGATAAGAATGCTCAAAAGATTTGAATTATGATTGATTGATGGATATGTTGGAATGGGCAAGTGTCGTATCTAAAAATAGATACTAGTTGAATTCGAAACGAAAGTCTCTTGATTCGGGATCCAAGGAACACTGTATCTTCCTTTGTTTGAAAGATATTGATTGACTGCTGTAAGAAGTTTGTGAGGATATTATCAACTTAATATACATCCTCACGGTGGTTGAAGATATGTGTCGCCGACCTTCTCTAACGTTAGCGCCAGTCCTTGTGGGATGCGGTGAAGCATTCCTCTGCACTCCTGTTTCGTCAATTAGCCGCCTGTCTCAAAATCTTTGCCGTATATATTTCTACCTTTTGGGACCTACCTACAAGATTTCTCGTAAACACGGTAGACTGTTGTATGTGTAATTTAAATTGGTAACGGGTACCAACCTGCAGTCAGCCACGAAACTCTCGTTTTTGTTACAAAGCCATGAAAATCGTGACGTTATAGCCAAAATAGATCACGCCTCGGAGAATTCCAAAACAAAGCTTACTGAGCTTGTATCAGATATTCTTTCTTCGACGTGGCTTCGCATCCTCGTTGTCATCTTTCTCGGCAAGCATGACAGGCTCTAATTGTCCATCTTTTGCATCGCCACCAACCACCCATGTTTTCATTACCTCCTTGACCTCATGCAACTTCTTTGCTTGCCCCTTGGCTTCCCCAACCCTTCTGATATAACCCATATAAACCACAACTTCAGCAATCCCAACAAGGAGACTACCACTCATACTCAAAGCCAATCGAGCAGGTGTACTCCACCACCTCGCAGCCATCCATAATCCAAATGCACAGGCGACAATAGAAACTATTACATTAAATATAACAGCAATCTGTCGGTCAATATCCGCATATGTAACATCATCGTCCTCAGAGTCTGCAGGCTCTGGGAAATTGGCAGTGAATGCATGAGCGGCAGATGAGGACGGGAATCTTTGTGCAAATGTTTCCATAGGGGGAGGGGGGTTTATCATTCGTTCGTATGCTCGAGCTTCTTCTTCGCGTCGAAGTCGTGCCATTAGAGTTTTGTACTCCGATGTCTACAGACAATGTAATATTAGCTTAAATATCACCAAAAACTCTGAACATATGCCATTTGGAGCCTATAGTGAATATCTTCATCGACACATTTTAATAATGGATCGGCACAGGGAGATTGTTAGATTCTAACTTACAGGCTCCGCCTTTGATGTTGGAGGTGGAACATAGACACGAGAGCCGCGAAGTAAGAGCTCCAAGGTGAGCGGTGAGAGATTCTGTTTCTTCAGGTCTCGCCACAGATCAATGATTTGACCATGAGATATAGGATTTCCAATCTTGGGATTTGCTAGTAGTGGTTCCTGCAACTTTGCGCCATCTGAACTTGCTGCAGGCACCTTTTGCTGGACTGGCAGTTCATTCTGGCTACTACGTTCTGTCAACTTTGCATCTCGCTCTTGGGCTTCTTTACTTGGCGAGCTTTCCTGTATGTTTTCTTCGACCTCTTCGCTCGTTCCAATGAGTTGTTCATTAGGCAGCTGTGCCAGCTCTTCACGAGAGTGAGAAGTTTCGATTTTATGGAGGGCTTGCAATCCTTCGACTATAGTCGGACTCATGGTAAGGAGAACCATCTTCAAATCCCATAAATGAATAATTACGATTTCGTCACAATCTTAAATGTTCGTTGCAGCTTCAAGATGAATTGCAGCAGACAAGCTCTCAAAGCTTATCGGTATCGGCGTTCAACTTGTCCGACATTGATCTAGTCCAACCGAAATATTTATCCGGAATATTGCGGGCTACCCAATTTTTATGTTTCCTGCATTCTTTCTTATATATACAGGCTCACAAGGATTTCTACGGCCGCTTTTGACTCCGAGGTAGTGATCTGGAGAACTGGATGTTGGGAGTGTGTTTTCTGTGAAGAAAATTTTGAATCTTGACATAGTGGGGGTTTCCACAGGCCATGAGGAATTATTCGATGAGGGCATCGAAGCTCTTCCCCAGCTCATCGATAGCCAGAACTCAGGTCAATGGCTCATGTTTTCGGTGCCAATTAGCTTCTACGGCATTACTACGACCTATAATCGCTCAATCATATCATCATAATCCTACGAGGCGGAGGCAATCGACTTGGGCGCAGGCTGTATCTGTGGCTTCCAATGTCTTCTCAAATGCAACAAGCCGGGCAACAAGTGGAGGGGGCGAATCGATAGATCCACTACGAATGGTCGCAAAAGAGATGAAGTTTTTGACTGGCAACATACGGCAACTCCTTGGATCTGGGCATCCCTCTCTTGATACCGTTGCGAAATACTATACACAGGCTGAAGGCAAACATGTACGACCTATGATTGTACTACTAATGTCTAGAGCTACAACCTTATCGCCCAAATCCCCCAGATATAATCCCAATCAAGAAATCGCAGACATAGACAATCCCATATCGCCAACTACCATTCTCTCGGATGTCAATCCTACCGCACCTACCTTAAATCCTTTGGCACATGTGCCCAGAGCATATTCGGCAGCAGAAAGCGATATACTTCCTTCCCAAAGGCGTTTAGCTGAGATTACCGAGCTCATCCACACTGCATCTCTCTTACACGACGACGTCATTGACCATTCCGTCTCGCGGCGAGGCAATCCATCTGCCAACCTCGAATTTGGAAACAAAATGGCGGTATTGGCCGGGGATTTTCTGTTGAGCCGTGCCTCTGTTGCTCTTGCACGTCTGCGCGATGCGGAAGTTACTGAGCTACTGGCGACAGTCATTGCAAACCTCGTCGAGGGAGAATTTATGCAATTGAAGAATACTGCGCAAGATGAGAAAAATCCTGTTTGGACTGAAGAAACCATCTCTTATTACCTACAAAAGACATACCTGAAAAGCGCAAGCTTAATATCTAAATCTTGTCGGGCGGCGGCGTTACTTGGAGGTTCGGATGCTGTTACGGTTGACGCAGCGTATGATTATGGTAAAAATTTGGGATTGGCCTTTCAACTTGTTGATGATATGTTGGATTATACAATTAGCGAGAAGGAGCTGGGCAAGCCAGCCGGCGCGGATTTGGAACTTGGTCTCGCGACTGCACCATTAATATTTGCCTGGAAGAATAATAAGGAATTGGGCTCCCTAGTCGGAAGGAAATTTTCTCGGGAAGGGGATGTCTTGCGGGTGAGTTGCGTCACAACGAATATACTGGAGTCCATACTAACATGAACACAAGGCGAGAGAATTAGTGCTGCAAAGTGACGGTTTAGAACAAACCCGAGCCCTGGCTGAAGAATATGCCAACAGAGCCATCTCTGCTATTAGTGCATTCCCCGAAAGCGAAGCCAAAGATGGTCTGATAGAAATGGCAGATAAGACTTTGAAACGAAGGAAATGAAATAAAATGTATAAAAATGGAGTTGATTGCTTGTACCAATGATATCACGCATTTTGTATTGGATGGACGGCTATTGTACTATACGAAAAGCATTCAACTCGATGGGGATTGATATAGACAGGTTACCAAAATCAAAATAGATGATTGATACTTTCCTGAAACTTTCAATTATGTTGGACGTGAGGCAAAGTTGGGTTGTGTAAGTAGGTAGTAGGTATTTGGCCCCTGTTGCATGCCTGTAGGTTTCTGACATTGAGATTGTCTTTCTTTCTCCTTCTTCCCTTTACTAAACCCTTCAAAATTCTCTTCGATTACTTTCGTTCCTGCAAAGTACTCGAAGTGTACTATATATGTTTATGCAGCGTCAACCACAATAGCCAACCCCAAAAGAACTGTATATGTATTATGTAAAACGTGTTCAACTTTTAGCCATGGATGAAGACCTGGCTTCTTGAACTGATCGAAGGGGTAGAGTATTTTTGTCCAGAGATAATATCTTGTTTGGTAGCGAAGATTGCCCTCGAGCCCTCACTACACCCCTCACTCACTCAATTCCTAGGTCTTCATGTTAAGAGTGATATTTCCATTTGCCAGTACCTAATAGTCAATCCAACTTAACTATACACTATCAACTGCCCATCTAATAGTATGGACAATATGAGAAGTACACAAAATGCTCGTATGAACAAAACAAGGTCCCATCCTTTCACTCCTTAGAATGGAAGTAGCTGGCTTGGACACTCTCAAGATTGCCCAAATGGAAGCTTTGAAGTACTTGAAACTGAGTTGAGTGAGGTATGGTATAGATGCACCTCAGCAATATTATTTCTATCTTTGCATATTGAGTTGAATACCTATGATAGTGTCCGATCCGATGGGTAATTCATCAGCAAATATTACCCGCGTTCTATAATTCGGGTAGAACTAACCACACAGTTGGGATCCCGACGGGTATGCTGTTTGGTGTTCACCCATCTAGCTTTCCATGAATCTGATTTTTGCTGAGTGCTCAACGCTGCAAGCAACCAACCTCGCTTTGCATAATCTTCCTTCCACCTTAGCCCTGACATATGACTTTAATTTGCATTGTCCTACACAAGGCAGGTAATTTGCCAACTCGGCAACTCGGCTGCTCATCTCCTGGTTTGATAAGTTGGGACTTGTGTGTAGTGATACATGAATGTTGTGAGTACTAACCTACCTTTTACCTGTATCCTTTGTTATGCCACCTACCACTTACCACCTACCACCTTTCCAGTCCACCTCGATCAGGTTTTTAGATATAAGAAATGAAACTCCGTGAAATGACAAAAGTACAAAAGTACAAAAGTACAAAAGTACAAAAGTACAAAAGTACAAAAGTACAAAAGTACGATATTTGTGAGTAACCGTATATGTTGTGATACTCATCTAAGTAGGTAGTGTAGTGCTCTACTGATTTGAAAAGGGAAAAAAGCTGAGAACAAGGCTTTCTATGAAACATTATCTTCAATTTCTCATTCACCCTTTTGTTAGTATTCAAAGGATGAAGAGTTTATATGTTTGTTCATACATTTGTTAAGATGTCAAGATGTCAAAGATGTTTAAATGATGTTATTGATGATGCTGATGGGTTGATGAGTGAAGTTGATATATAACTTGAACTGATGATGTAACGTGAGTGCTTGGACCATCACTTTTTACTTAGCGTGTTTTCACAACCTCTTATCCTCTATCAAAATTAATCAAGACGCGTCTCTCTCAAATCTTCAATATATCAATCAATCAATATATCATGAAATGAATCACAAAGTAAAATTTTCACCGAATGTTCATCATCACCATCCGAATCAAAAGTAACAATGGAGAATCATCAATCAAAAAGGTATCATATCATATCATATCATATCATATCATATCATATTGTATCATATCAGTTCAACTCCAACTCAAACTCAAACTCAATTCATATCCAATTCACTTATTTGTCTCTTAAAAGGAAAACAAGCCCGCTAATCAATTTCCCTCAGAAAAAATAATGCTTCTATACCTCCTATGCGAACTTATTCCAAACGTACTAGAGGAAGCAATCAAAATTTCTCTATTAAGAGACAACGTGTTGATTCTTCGGATTTCGTACCATCATTTTCTTCTTCAATTCATTCTGAATTATCTATTTCTTCAGAAAGTCAGCTTGGAGATAGATCTGACGAGAAGAATCAATCTACTCTGACCAGTTCTCCTCTAAAACCATTACCGGATGACTCCAGAGATTCTTCAATAAAATCTCGTGTTTTATCCCCTAGTTCCGACAGATCCATCTCTCCTCTCACAGAACTGAAGTCAAATCATCAAAATCGACGCGATACTGGTATCAGTCTTTCCCAATCACCTAATCCCCTGAGTCGTAAATCTTCAACGAAGGCCGAAGGTGCCAATCTCACCTCTACAAGAGAGACCTTGAATAATGCGATAGATCCAAGCTACAGCTCAAGATACCAGCATAAGAAAGTCAACACTGCGACAAAATCATTTTTTCTTACTCAACAAGATTCTTCAACAAGGAGAAACCTCGCTTCGAACCACACTAGGATCGATTCAGATTCTTTACAGCTGGACACACACAAGATCACCACTGAGGCTCCAGAAGAGTGTGTTATTGCTCCCTTGTCAAAGTCTATACCTAAGGAAGATATCATTGTTACTTCAGACTCACATCTAGTGGAGAAAGTCAAAAAATCTTCTATCAAAAGCTATTTTAAACCAGTACCACAACCACAACGATCTTTGAGTCCATTGAAATCTCAATCTTCCATACTTTCAGATCCACCTCAGCAACCCAAATCATCCCCATCTTCATCTCCTCCTCCGATACCTCGAGATCCTCTTATCTCAACAAGACCGAAAACCGTTCGGCGACGAATTAGCACCAAACCGAACTTACCAATTATCAAAACAATGTCTGATGTTTATGACAACGATATGCAGGAACTCGGCGGCGATTTCACAGATGATGCACGAGTTGCAATTATGGAACGATATTATGATGCTCAAGACATGAGAGACCACGCCATTATCGACCACGGTACTCTCATTCCTCTAGCCGAACAACCCCTCGATATTCCAGAACGAGTAAAGCTTGAGGCCAATCTCGCGCGGCCACCCGGCTTCGCTCTTCATCAGCAAATCCTAGATCTAGGACAATCCTTCCACAACAAGTGTCAAAACTGCGGTATGCAGTATGCCATCAACGTCGCCGCCGATCAACGACTCCACGATAACTTCCACAACATCTTTCGCATGGGTGGACCTGCATTCAAGCCAAAATATGTCAATACTCAAGTTTGGACCAAGGTCATGGAAGGTGAGAAACATAGTATACAGTGCATTAGCTGCAAAGAATCAGGCGCCATTCGAAACCTAGTCGAGCGCATCCTCGAGGCTACCTTGAGCGATATGGATGGCACACTCCCATCATCAGATCAGCTCTGGTCCATGATCTCCAGCCCAAACGATCCTAAAGATCTCATCCCAGTTCCTCGTTACAAGGTCTTCCTCTATCTCATTGGCGCCCGCCCAATTGGTATGCTCCTCGCTGAGCGAATTGGCAAAGCAAATGCTATCATGTCCGCTGCCAAAACTGAAAACATCACCTCATCTCTCACCCTCTCAAACGCTTCTCAAAACCATCCCATTTCTATCGCTCCCATCTCACGCGAAGCATACATGTGCATTGACCGACTCTGGGTCCACTCTGATTTCCGCCGAAAAGGAATTGCCACCTCCCTGGCGAATCAAGCGAGAGAGAAGTTCATCCCAGGTTTGATTATTGCCAAAGAAGAGACTGCTATTAGTCAACCCACTGCTGTTGGTGATGAATTTGCGGAGAGGTATTTTAACGGTGTATTCGAGGGTGCGAAGTATTTGATTGCTTGTAATTAGGGGGTGGGACCGTGGATTTGGAATGTATGAAATGGATGGATGAATGAATGAACGAATAAACGAATCAGTGGAAGGGAAGGGGAAAGGGAAAGAGCGGCTGCTCTCAGGTTTTGCGATTGTTCGGTACTGAAAAGGAAATCCAGGCTGTTATTAGTGGCCTAGTGTTTTTATAATGATATACATTGCAGTTTTGCCAACATAATGGGTTTCTGATATTCTAATGTGACTGTTGGGAAGAATATCGCTGTAGTTCAGCCTATTTGCCGGAATCATTCCAATGGCTCTTATGAATTTAACCATCGAGGAGCGGTTCATGAATGATAATAAGGCGAAGAGCGCAGTATTTGGTGGTTTGGACTCCATGACCGTTCGCGAAGGACTCTCCTTCCCTTACTAGCCAAGGTGTTTTTGGATATTGGAGTTACTTATAAGTTAGACCATACAGATATTTTCAAAGCATATACTGCGGACTCTGGATTCTGAACTCTAGAGCGAGAAAATAGGTAATTCTCAATAACAATGCGACTAGAGAATAATATTTTCGGGTCCATACTTTTCTTCCAAAAGTATGCAAGATAGCGACTTTATAAGAACAGCGACTTTATAATATTTTATAATTTTATTATAATTATATTAAAAAGTTATATACTTAAAATATAAGCTAATTTAAATATAGTATTTCAATTTTTTCTATAATATTTTAAGAATCTGTTTTAATAATCGTTTTGAAAATAATCAATTAATAATATTTAAAAAGATTATTTGGAAAAATATTGCTTATAAAATCGCTATCCTTATAAAATCATTATCTTGTATACTTTTTGAAGAAAAGTATAGGCCACCTAAAAATTTATTTTTTATTGCTATATTGTTAGTCGAGTTCGTGTTTACAAAGTGAGTATATCTATCTGGTCTGTCCCATTCGTCAATATGGCCGATTAGTTAATTGGCTCGTCCTATTAACCAATAGGACGCTTTATACGAATGGGACGCCCTATTAGTTAATGGGATCAATAAAATTGAAATTGAAATTTTTTTTAATTATTTATAAGCAAAAGTTTTAAATTACCTTTATTTATATAATATATCAATATATAATAATAAAATAATAATAAAAATAATAAATAATAAATTTATTTTTTAATTAATTAATATTAATATTAATATTATTATTATTTCAAATTTTTTAAAAAAACAATAATAATAAAAATAATAGATTATAAATCTAGTATTTAATTGATTTATATTAATATTAGAATTTAAGGAATTTCAAAATTTAAAAAAAAAGCAAAATTTATATCTTCAAAATCTTCACTTGTCCTATTAATTAATGGGGCGTCCCATTCGTATAGAGCGTCCCATTGGTTAATAAAACGGGCATATTAGTTAATAAGCTATATTGGCGAACGGGACAGACCATATCTAGTTATCACTAAAACTAATCCTATTAATGCCCGAGGTAGGCGGTCCTCAACGGTATTTTCCACCTGGCAGGTCAAAGCTACCCACCACTTTATTCTGCATGCTTTCCGTTCCATTTTATATTCTATGGTAATATGATTTAAAAGATCGATGTCAGAACGATGTCAAGTCGACTTTCTTATTTGAAGGAGAAAGAGGAAAAAATCCGATGTCTACTCTTCACATACGGACTCTGGAGAAAGATGATATATCGGTATCGGTATATTTATAGGTATATCTTCCCCTGTTTCCACTCTCTCTCCTCTTCTCCTTGCCTATTATACTGGGTGATGTTATCAAATATCATATATAATCCCATCAAACTTAGCTCTACAAGCCCGAAATATGTTCGAGATTGACCAAAATTTCATTTTTCAAAAGTGACATGATGAAACTTTTTATATACATATCCACAAAGTCATCAAATGTCAAGTTTTTAGAGTATTGATTTAAAGCGATCTATGTGTTGATGATATAATAAACCTTATACATAATTAGTAAGTTCAAATCGCTCCCGACACCTTTGGGAAGGAACGAAGAAAATAAAAAATGAAGAATATGAAATGATCGATTCCTTCCCGCAATACGTCGATTACTACCAGAACATCTCGTAAATCGACATCTAAGATGGACGGATTTATTGAAGGAGGACTTGAGGCTATCGCCGCTGCAAGAAAGTCATCTGCCAAGGGTTATTTTAAACCACCTGAAGAGACTGGCGCAGGGAGCGGTGACTTATCTCAGGTAGATATCATCGATCACGCAACTTTCAAGGATAAGAATGGAGAGATAATAACTCCACCAACCGTTCCTACCGGGAGCCGAAAGAGAAAAACCCTTACAGACGAGGATGACCAAGCACGAGTGGGAGATGAAGACGATTCGGATGGAAAGCTCGAACAAGACTTGGGACCCGAAGTCTACAATCATAAGGTTAAGCACTGCAGGAAAAGTAGGAAGATTGATTTGAACGAGTTAGATGCTCAGTTAATGGAGGTCAAATCAAACGTTGACGAAAATTCGAGCATTGGAGATGACTCAGATGTTGAAGATAAGTCAAACACTGAAGACAATCCAAATGTTACCAGGACGGAACGCAGGGGGCCCACCCCTTCTTCTGTACTGGAAAAGGGGATAATCTACTTTTTCTACCGCCCAAGAGTAGGTATCGATGAGACTCACGGTCTCGAAGATGAAGCACGGAGTTATTTCGTGTTGCGACCACTTCCTATCGATGCAAACCCTGGCATTGATCCAATTCAGGATAATGAGGATTCGAGACTATTGGCATTGCCAAACGAGAAATGGCCAAAAAGTAAACAAGACAAATTCTTGTGTTTTGTGGATAAAGCGGGTTTGAAACTCGAAGAATTGACAGAGCAATTATCGGGGAAAGAATATGCTACTACTACGGCTAGGTATGCTGGGGAGCCTCTCGATCCCCTCTCTCTTCCAGATTACTGCCATCAACTTATCCCATATCCTGGACTTCAATGAAGCTATGAAAAGTATTGGAATCTATGCTAACTGAAACTGGAAAGAAACTCTACCTTACCACACATGGTGACTCAAGGTATCTATGGGATCATCAACAACGGCCGCGAATCTCACTTGGTATACCAAGTCACTCACGGGGAGATATCTGAAGTCCACATAGAACTTGGTATTCAAGCAAAGGGGTCTTTCGTATGCTCGGTCAAGAATCCCCAAATTCCGGGCCCGTTGGAAATTGAGAATCCTGTAGAGTACCCAGAGGATCTTCAAAATCAGTTCAGACAACTGAGATGGACGCCATTGGTTCCACAGCACTTGGACTATGAAGGAACCCGGCTGTTATTAATTGGGGAAGAAGCGGTCGAGGATCAGGCGGCGGATAAGAAAGACGAGGAGAAAATCCGCCCAGAGGAGGAATTGGACAGGTTTATCCAGGAGATATATGCACCCTTCCCAGTGTTAGACCCCACAAGTACAATTCGGAAGCTTCCGAATGTCCCATTTTTCCAGGGCGATCCAAAAGTTCTCCCAGGCTCTTGACTCCGAGTAGGCTTCTCATTTTCCAACTGCTCAACTACATTCCAGAAGAACTATTGAATTCTTCGTCTCGAAGTCAAAGCACAGATCTTTTTCGTGTCGACCAGTCCTATTGTCGTAGTAGCCAATAACTTATGAAAATCAACACTAACTTACGAAAAATGGGATCGCGATGGCGTCGAAAGCTTGAAGGATAACGCACCGATTTCTTTCAGACTTGGGTGGGAAGCAAACGAATATTATTACTTTGAGACGAATTGGGAGAGGAAGATCTGAAGAGTCTAGATCTTTGGGTTAAAACTGAGAGAATGGCGTAATAATGTGGGTTTTAGTTTAGTATTGCTGGGCTTGTGTAAATGAGAGGAGGAATGATGGTATTGGTGGGTTTTAGGAGTGATAGAGGTGTGTGAGTTGTGATGGATGGGATTGTACAGGATTAAACAAAAAACGACGTTGCTGGACACAGTATGGTGTACAAATAAAATAACACCTTCTCATATTTTCTTCTCAGCAAAAATTGAGATAGACAATTCTTGTGACTGGGCTCTGCTGTAAAGATGGTGATGGTTCTTGTAAAAGTTTATTCCATCGTTACAATAAGCACACGGTATAGTACACCCGTCATAATCTTCATGGAGTGGGAAAATAATAGCAAAAGAGCTTCTGAAGCTGGAAAGTAACTGTCTATACTGAACCTTAGTTCATACTATTGCCCATGTCATTGATCGTGAAGTAATTGATGAACAGATGTTCAAATGGGAGGGAAGTCATAACTGCATCATCTTTCTCTGGATATTATACAAGCTTCTTCCCGTGGAATACTAGATCCGGATGGCGCGGGTTAAGATTAGATTAGATGGGGGAATTCTAAGATCAAGATCGTTACCAAGTACGGTGCTGGTGAGAACAGTGGAACATCATGATAAAGTGGTTCGAGGCAGAGTATTCTCGGTGGGAAGGATGGGTATTGGGTATTGAAAGGGGGATCTTTTGATGCAGGGGGATTGTGTGGTTTAGATATGGAAAGAATAAATGGGTATCTGAGATGCAGGTTTGGGAAAGGTGTTGCCGGAGAGGGATTAGATCATGGGTGGCGGGTATCAAATGGCGATTCTGAAATAAGAGATGGCAAATTCAAGATCGCAATGTAAAAGATTCTGGGTTTGATGTTATCTCTTCTCGGGTGGTTAGTTAGTTGTCGTCGCACTGGGGTTTACAAATTACTTTGCAATAAAATGTGTCTATGAACTGATGTTTTTCCAACCTTATTTGCACTTTTTGGCGCTGATATATATAACCTGTTTACGATTTGGAGACCATGGCTTGATGACTACAATTAATCAGTGTTTGCAAAGTGAACTTCACATACTCATGGAAGTCCGTCCTTAATGGTTCTGTCATGCGATGGGAGTACCTTTGAAATTACTGCTACTGCGAAGTTAGGCATAATATCATCGGTCTCTCTCACTACACCTTTCACCAATAGAATGGATGTTTGAGGTGTTCCCATCATATCTACATAGGGGTTGAGTCAGTGGACCACATCCATTCTTTTCCTATTATCATGCCACTTTGTGATAAGGTTTGGAGAATCCACTTGCCAATGATATCTCTTGGTTTGTTTCAAGAACTTTTTGGTTGCAGGTCTGTACCGGCGATCGTTCATCAGGTTTGAGCTTCTTCCCCCTCGCTTAAATTGCCCTAGACTTTTCTGGCCTGTGTTGGTCGGAAGAGGGGATGAGAAAGTCCATCACATCAGATTTTGATTGGCAAATGAGTTTTCATTATATTTAGAGGACTTAGAATGAGGATGCAAACAATTAACTATCAATTAGTTCCATGGATTGTAAGAATAGATGGTTTTAAGTCAATATGAATGGAATGCCTAGCTAAATGTGACAGATTAACAGTATCGTTTTTCTGGATTTTCTTCAAAGCTCCATTAAAAACCATACTTATCAATCTTAAAAAAGTTGTGAGAATGAATAAGTACTTTCTTTATATTAACAAGTACTATAGCTCTTCTTGATGTGAATCATGGTTAAAGCTGAGATCAAGCTTTCACCAGACAGGACTAATCCGATCAAAAACGAAGACTTGTACACTGTGCTCTCCCTTTCCAAATATTAATAATAATAAATTCTTGTTGCATATCTTGATTCTAAACCAGGGGTTTTGTGGATTGATAGTCTCCCAATCAATGATATTAGAAAAGTTATTTTGCACATCTAAAGTATGGACAAGGGTCTTGGAGACTCCACCCAGGTTCTTTGAGACTCCTGCACATTGCATTTTTAAGCAAGGCTTATTATTCACAGCTGGCTTCTTTCCAATCATAGAGTTCTGAATAGTATTGTTGCACATCTTAAGTACCAGCAAGGTCAACAAAAATGTTAATCCTTGAAATTGAAGAAGGTCATCAGGCACCTTCATATCAACAGTAACAGGAGAGATTCTTCTGAACCCAATCATCAAGCAAGAAAAGGATTTTTTGCACATCGAACTCCAGGCAGAGGTCTGAGATATTTCCACTAGCTCAAAGAGAAAAACCCAGTTCCCTGCCTTGAGCGTCAATAGATATTATCAAGTTTTCTTGTTCTAAAGAAATGGTTTGGTTGTACATCTGATCATATGGACAAGGGTCAATTTTGTGCTACCAACATGGGTAGAGATGGATGGAGAGATCAATACATCGATCCACTAGTAGCTTTTATGCCCTTTCTCTATGTGACAAGGGATAAATAATGGTTGTTGTCACTTGAGATAGCTTACTAATTATTCATCTGCTTAAGAAAGTAACAAATAGAACCAATAGATTAATTTCAATCTCATTGTATTATGTACCTAGTAATCAGCCCTCTAAAAATTAATGGCTTCACACTTTGATTATGATAATGCAGCTAGTTGGTGAAAAATTGTCTTGCAGCTTGGGCTGAGCCTTCTCGGGGAGAAGCCGAGAGCCGAGAGCCGAGAGCCGAGATTAGGTGGAGCTTAGATGGAAATAGAACCAAATAGTTATATAAGCTCTTCAGATATTAACATTGTTCTTTTGATTCACTCGATCCAAATGGCGTGCTCATCTCATTGTTGCCTGCTGCTTTTGTATCCTAGGAATTTGCTCATTTCATTCACTTCCTCTACCCCTCTCAGTCGCTGCTTTTGATGACTTGCTTACCACCCGAGACTTTCTTAACCACTTGGACCTTGAATACTACTTGACTTCCCAAACAACTCTTAGGAAGGAGATGCAAGTGGATAAATCTATGCGGAATCTATGGTCTTTTCTTTAGTAATTCTAGCTTGTTTACACTGGCTACACTGGCTATGTGATTCTGGCTATGACAGGGAAAGGGGTGTATATTCAGAGCTAAAGTGTATCAAAAACATCAAAAGACATCTATGTGATGGGTTGAAAGTTGTATTGATGGTTATAGCCAATCAATAGGGGATATAGGGTACTGTGGATCACAAATACACTGCTGATGATGCTATGAGATCCAACAAGTCTTGGTAAGAGCAGCCACAACACTAATAAACCTTTCTTCCTAGGTGGGCTTGAAGTTTCAGGGTATTGCAAGGTTTCCAGGGTTTCCAGGGTCTTTAGCGTTATTTTGAAACAAGATTGTAATTAGAGTTGTGATCAATAGACGTAAGTGTTCTTTGTCTTCCAGATCAACTTCCATAACTTCTATTCTCCCTAAATTAAAAGCAACCTCTTCTAACTCTTCAACTCAACAGTACTATTTCGATACAACACCAAAAAACTTCATTCAAGATCCCAAAAGACTGCCCTGGAACTCTCAATGAGTGGTCCAAGAAAAAATAGTAGGTAAGAACAATTTCCAATCCTCTCCAGCAAGCTTTTGGATCTTTGCAGAAGCTCGATCTATCCTTTACATGCATACAGAAAATCAAAACTTGCTTTCACAGTAGAAGCATCCAGCATGCATGCTTCTTTTCATCGAATACCAGATGGCTAACACCTCAACTTGTAGCAATCAATAATTCGAAGAAAAATTAAAGTAGACCTTAGGGCCAATGAAGAGACAACGCAATACAAGTAAGCTTTGGTCTAACCATTTAACTCCATCTACTCTTTACACTTGATTTATCAGTAGCTAATGCTCTCCTCTCGCCAGCAAAAAGAAAAGCAAAATCCTCAACCATCGATATCAACAATCATACGATGGAAGAAATACTGGCTGCAGCCGAGGAGTAAGTCAATCCAGCTCATCCCAAAACCTCTTATTCTTTGCGCAAAGTTATTCTTGTATCAGATTCATGTCAAATAGCTTTAAGCATAGGATCTGCTTGCTTCATTTCATCAGCTTTAGGGCCGGTGATAACACCTCATCCCACAACCCTCGATAATTCCATTGAAGACGAATGTACTGACTCTGATTTTGCAGAAACCGGGACCTTGATGAACTGAATATCCCTCGTCGGGCGAAGAGAGGCAGGGGCATGGTACGAGGATGCTCTAAATCTAAGGTATATTTCGATACTCGTAGGGGGTGCAGTAGTTGTCCCCGGGAGACACCCAATCACAGGGTTCTCTCGGGGCTTCCTCCGAGAAATAGGAGCTGCTGCACCTTCCTACGAGAGACACCCAATCATGGGTTTCTCTGGGGGGTGCAGTAGTTATCCCCGAGAGACACCCAATCATAGGGTTCTCTCGGGGCTTCCTCAAAAAAAAATAGGAGCTGCTGCACCTCCTTACGAGAGACACCCAATCATGGGGTTCTCTCGGAGCTTCCTCCAAGAAGTGGGAGTTGTTGTAAGCCGAGGTATTCCACTTCCACCTTTGTCAGTTGTAGACCACCACCAACACCAGCAATCACTGAGGTAATGATCCTGATCCAGACCGTGCTCTCAGTTTTTTTCTGACTTTGATACAGTTTTCCAGAATGTGACTTCCTTAAGTAAGTCTGGGTCTGGCTTCTGCTCTTGAAGGACAAGTCAAGATCCTGGGGGGAATTTAACAATAACCCAAAACAGAAGCCAGACCCAGACTGATGGTCATCACCATGGGAAAGTGGCGTTTGCCGCGCCAAATTGAAAGGATGGGTCAAATGCAGCAGCGATCAGTTAGTTTTCAAATGGTATATTTTCTCTGTAACGGTCGTGACTTCATGCGTGTGATTAATGATGTTTATGCATATCTATTGCTTTTTCTGACGGTACATTGACTAAAGATCCTGCTGATCCTTGAGATCTATTTCTCTCCCCATAAATCCAGTTTTCCATCAAGTGATATGGTATCTATTGACAATATTAATGATACCATGACAGATCACTCAAGTCTGTCTTTCGGAAACAGGCAGAAATAGGCCACTAATCAACCCTCATTAAAAATAAAGCGTATCGAAGAAAAAATTCCGCAGCACTTGTTGCCGAAAGATCCAACACTCCCCAGCACGACTGCAGTCACTTCGACGACAAAGCTGCATGTGGCACGCTAAATAGAAGACCCTAATAGAGTCCTGGATAACTATTTAAGGGAGTTATTGGTGAAGGAGATTCGAATGTATTGACAAAGAGGTAGGAATGGCTGGGTATGGTTTGTACATTGAGTTAACACCTAGAGAGAGTAAGAAGAACAGAACCGGGCTTATCGCTGTTAATTTATTGTATATATTTGTTGGAAATTGCTTAGTCAGCTATTCTACGCTAAGGATAACCTTATTATATGAGGCTTCATCACTCTACCATAGTACAACAATAATCACACACATATGCACCACCACCATATTGATGACTACGCTTCCATATGATATTCCAACAATATTGTTCTTGAGGTAGGTAGTAGGAGTGTAGTTGTAGGAAAGCTGTAGGAAAGCCACGTCAAGCCGTTTGGTTCCGGGGTCGCTGACTCAGCCTGACCAATGGATGCCTTGTCACGGACTTCCAGTCACGGAATAATTTTGAATGATGCGAAATGAACTTTCAGACACAATCAACGACAGTGCCAGATTAAGTTCCAACTGGTTACTCATCCAGGCAACATTTTTAGCTGCGAGGTTGAAACATTATTTCGGATGATGATTTCCTCGGGAACAACCGGAAACCTGTCATCCACAAAGATACCACGGGGAGGACTATGGTTAGATGAGATAGTCCCAAATTCCGGTATTATCTGTAGCAGACCTGCGCTACTATGATTTGCGGGTTAGCGACGGTTATTTTACTGTTTGAGTAAAGTTGGTAAAAGTTTTGCCCACTATTTTTGTGGAAGTAGCAGTGTTTTGAATTTGGGCCTATTTTTTCTATTCTGGTATACAAGAAAAGACCCAATGAGCATGACGTTGATCCTGATTTCCTCCAATTCATCACGCACACCCTCAATTATACTCGTTTGAATTCTTTCATCTTTCCTTCACAGCCAGAAATTCGCCTCACAAGCACCAGATGAGTCTTCGTGTGCAAGAGTTTGATCTTATTTCATCCAGTAAACAAACACTTGTTAGTTATTTGCTTGAAATATGACTTGATGTTCGCTTTCTGACCCAAACTTTGGGTCTTGTATGATCCCAAAATGAAATTTAGTGCAGCTACCTTGAAGGGAAATTAGGAGACAGGCTTGGGCACCGATATCCACAGTGTCTATAAGAAGCTCACTCACCTGCACCAATTCAACGCCTCTTCAGTTTAACATGACATCGTAGAACGAAGCACCATTGATTAATCAATCTCTTCGTAAGCTAGCTTCATATTCATAAATAGGTTACAGAATTCTTAAACCTTCATCACGTCTTTCATCCCAGATTAGTCTGACAATGCTAGGAGAAGAAGTTTGGGAATTACTTCACAAGAGTAGAATATCTCTGAATCAGACGATATATGACCTGATCTCTCAAAATTTAACTCTCTACCAGACTTCAGATAGACAAGCAAGTGTTGAGCGTAGGTATAGATGTTGCGAGCTATGACGGCCAGTTTCCGACCTTAATAAATGGACAGACGGAAGGTTCCACATTCGATGAAAATACCCTTCAGTGGCTTGAGTTTATTCAATATTGCCAAGTCCCATCTCAAAACCTTTCCATATAATTGTCCCGTCCTTTATTCTTTCCAATTTTGAAATACTAGAATTCGAACGGGAATGTATTATATTTTAATGTATTTAAGAATTTGAACCCTTGACAAGCAATAATAAGGCTTAAATATTTACATTACAAGCATACTCCGTATATTGATATGTTTTCAAAGACTGTAATGAGGTGTATGAGAAATACGGAAAATACTAATGCCTACACTGGTTATTGCCTCAAACTTCCATCGGCTTGAGCAGACGGCTAAGAAAGAATCTTACGAGAAAGAACACGGAAAGACTCTAATCAAGATGTAGTAAGTTGTTGATCTGGTATTCACTTCTGGAGTATTTCGTTTCTTATAAATGTGCGCATGACGCGACTTGGTAGCCTTATGGACTTGCCGGAAGTTATGGACGAACATTTGTGCATTTAAGACGAGAAGTAGTCCCGTCTCCATGGGACTACTATACATAATAGAGCAATTATGATTTCAGTATTACTAAATGACAACCACCTTTAGAATATCGTTCGAAAATATACCGCTCGTCCCAAGGAGTTACCAATCCGATAGAGCGGTAATCTTCTTAGAGCGCTGGACTGAGAAACCGCTCCTTGGGTTGTATGCGACCGATACTTTGAAGGTCCTTCAGATAAAATTGTATGGATGGTGTCAGAAGTGGTGTATTTCATGTAGGGCTCGGTAGTTTTTGGCAGCTCGCTTAAGGTCAAAATTAAATCAGCTCTGTAATTTACCATAGACTTTCCACGCTAAGTATAAGTAATAAGAGTTAAGGCCACAGCTTACCGCACCCCTTACGTTTTTACACCAAAAACTGTTATTTCTTCAACTTTTTATACTTTTGTTAAATTTTTAATATTCTAATATAATTATTTGAAATTTGAATATATAATAAATTATTAATAAAATTATACAAA
>NGKJ01000012.1:387043-408516 GCA_002162495.1 Myriosclerotinia curreyana
TAATTTTATTTTATTAAAAGTTTTGTATTTAAAGTTGAAAATTTAATTTTTTTTAAAAAACTTGCTTATTTTATATAAAAAAAGTGTTACAAGTTAAAAAAATTGAAAAATTTCAATTTTAAGTTTTAATATCTTTATAAGAAAAATAATTAAAAATAATTTGCTTTTTTTTTTAAATATAAACTAAAGTTAATAATATAAGTTTCAAATTTCAAGTTATAATATTATATATTGCAAAAGTTATTATAAAGTTTAATTTATATAGGAAAACATGTTTTTTGCAGTGATTTTGTTACGTTTTGATAAAGGGTGCGGTAAGCTGTGGCCTTAACTCTTATGTGTTGGAAAGATTCAAACATTAGTCTTATTCTTTCGACGTTCTGTACTCATCTCTTCTATTTTAAGCTTCTACTTGTTTTAAGTAATTCTTTTTAAACCATACATTTCATTTACGGGTTTTGAACCTAGAAAAATTCAACTCTGCAAAAGTTTCAAAAATCAGATATAATAATAAATTTATAAAATATATTTCTAACGCTAATCTAGGAGAAGTTATTATTTAGATCTTCAAGCTATGTTCACATATAACGCGAAGGGCTTTTAGACCTTAAATATCCCCACTCTGAGTCATCAGGATCATCGAATGTAGCTAATATTAGATGATAGTTTCTAGAGGAGAGATCTTGATGTAATTACAAGACTACTGAAGTCTTTTCAGGTATCTGAAATAAACTCATCACAACATAAAACTTCATTCCCTTTGAATAGAAAGGATATTAGATGCAAAGTAGACAATTAGAGAATACTTTTCAGATGAAATTTATTATTGTATATTAGTGCTAAAAGCCCTTAGGGGATGTAAATTAACTTTATAGGAGTACAAAACTTCGTTCATTCCAAGTTCAAAGGATATTAGGTGCAAATCAAACAATACTAGATGATACTATAAAGATGAATTCATCAATATCTGTCTCCTCAAGATTCATCAAAGTTATTCAGAACACTTGCCATCAGAATAGATAATAATAATATATAAAAAGCTAATATGTATTCCCATCATTTCAACAAAACTGATGATACTCTCCAGATAAAAGTCGCTAATTTGTAGATCATATCGCTGCATTCAAAGAATTTGAAACAATAACTTCAAACTCTAAGCTGTTTGTGTTTGTAGTCTCATTGAATATTGAAAGAACCATTGAAAACATTAGATCATAACAACAACATAAAAGTCTTGAATATATCTGAATAGAGGTGGTGCAAAAGAGGACTCTGAAGACATTCATTAGACGAGAACCCCTTTAAATTTTATATATTATAGAACATTCTAATGAAATTAACAACATTATATGATGCAATTAGACTGAGAACCCTTAGTGTATATATTATATTCAAGATCAGAGTAATAAACAACAAACTCACCAAGTAAGAGCCTTCAATTCTTATAATATCTATACAGTTTGAGAAGATTAAACAACAATAACAAGACAAGAAGTCTCAATGCCACTGTAGAATTGCTAGCAAAACAGATATAAGCCTTCATTTATCCTGAACCTTCGAAATCAGGTTCAAATTTAACATTCACTAACAAATTAAAATTAGTGGCGTTGACTTACTCAACTCAACAAACCCCGCAGGGTATCTTGATGATCTAACCCTCCTTCTACTACCCGACTTTCAATTTCAATTCCTTCCCACAACAACCACAACAAACAAATCCATTCCACAGACCTTTTGTACCAACAATTTACTTTTCTTGTACAAGAATTGTTTGTTATTCTATCTCTTCTGCTATAATTTATTAGACTGAACAGTTACAGAGTAATTGAACATTTAAGTTATAACAATAATGTCTATAAAAAAGGAGAGTCCTCGAGAGTCCGCCTCACCTCCTCAACTTGAGAGATCTCCAGTTCCTTCCCCTCCTTTAACACAGAATCGTCGTAGGGCTTCACCTGGTGTTCCTGCATTTATGTTGGCTGGTTTGTCTAATATAGCTCATCAGCGAAATTTGGCCCAGTCTGAGCTTGCCTTGAATAGGGCGGCTCCTCCAGTAAAAGAGGAGGAATCGTATGAATCGTTCTATCGTTCACAGTATTTCAATCAGCTTGATGGTACTTATGAAGGAACCCCTTTGACGAGCCTTGCGTCTAGAAGTTTATTGGAGAATTCCAACTCCTCTGTTCCTCCACTTCCAGCTGCAGATGGTGACTATGCAGAATCCTTGACAGACTCTACTTTTGCGGGTCTATTGGAGAATTTCAACTCCTCTACTCCTCAATCTTCAACGGCAGATGGATTTCCTCGAAGTGCATCTTCTCCTCAACAACAGGATAACGCACCTGATATTCAACAAACTTCGCCAACTCGTGAGATATCTCAGACCTGTACCACCGGAATGCTTGCTCCGTCTGGTACTAAGAGTAAGCGTCCTCGCGCGGAGGACTTTGCTCACATTGCCACTGCCGCTCATCGTCAAGCAGCTTACATCACTACCCTTCGACGCAAGGAGAAGAGGCGGGAAAGAATCCACAGAAAATCCGGTTATGATGCTGAAGAAATGATGGAAATGGAAAACTGCTTGGCTGCCAACAACATTGAAATTGATCCCGAGGACTGGTATGAAAAGGAAATGTGTGAACAAAGCTCTTTTCCTAATTATGGGACGAGTCAAAGAGGAACTACGACTGATGGTTTGACTACTATTGATGATACCACTGTTGATGAGAGTGAGGACACAGTGACCTTGGCCGACCAAGAGCCACCACCTTCTGAGGACTCCACCACCAGCCAACGCTGGAAGCAGCGCGGTGCCGAAGGGCCAGCTAAGGCTAGATGGGGAAGTCAACGCTATCGAGCCAAGCTTCGGGCCAAGGCAACACCAGAGTGGCTCGCAGCAACAACAGAGGAGAGAAAGAGGATAGAGCAAGAGGCTGCCGACGCTGTTCCATTTATGTAAGTGTATGCTCTGCTCCTAAATAAGTTTTGATACTGACTAAAATATAGAGCAGATGCTATTCGAACAGGACCTACACCGGTTCGAATCAGAGCCGCTTGGCTTCGATCCGAGCGAGAAACCCTCTTGCGGATCATCGACCAACGAAACCGAGCGCCAAACCTCAAGAACACTCCAACTATTGTGTCCAACATCTTTAACAAGAAATTGAGTGGTGTGAGACAGATGCGGGGAGAACTCTGTATTGCACCAGGCAACGGTCACAACCGCAGAGACGGGAAATTGGCCGAAGACCGCGATCCTCCAAATAGAACCCCAGTTTCAATACACGCCAACCTTCTCAGGTGGATTGAGCAAGGAACAGTGTGTGATTGCAGAGAGCATCAACAATACTTGATCGGCAATTTCGACAAAAGTGGCGGATTCCCACATGGCCACGGGGTAAAGCAATGTATCCTTCCTGACGACCGTGTCGACCACTGCAAGTGTGGAGGCCACGTGCGGGACTATAATGGTCTATTCCCAAATGGACACAAGGCCGATCGTTGCGATACCAGCGAAAACACATAACTTGGTCTCATCTGGAGCAAGGTGGGGGGAACTCTTACACATTGCATGTACGTTACATACCTCGCGAATACTGGGTATTGTGACCTTGGCGGCTAGATATGGGGATGACAGTTTCCCTGGTACAAAAATCTGTGGTGGAGGGTTTTCATGTAATATGCTGATGGGAGGAGGGTGAGGAGGCATGGATTGAGATGTTCTTTGTGCTTAGTAGCCATCAAGACAATTGGGAGTCTAGTAGTGTCATTTCAAACGACCTCAAACTTGATGGAATAACGGTGCAAGTTCATTGAGGACATTCCGCCGACTCGATGTTGTAGTTAGCCAGAGATAGCGCTTGACTTTGGTAGAGATAATGCATCACAAGTATTCATCAATTTTTGATTATGATTGGGCACCTAATGATTGTGGAAACCAGTTCAATACTGTCACAGCGATTCACCTGTCTTAAGTCAGCTTTCAACGGCAATATCTTGTGATGTTTAAGTGAGATAAGTTTGGATTTTTAGCACCACAACAACTACATAAATCTTCTCACATTATTGTCAAAGATGAAAGTCCAGAATTTCGACGAAGCTGATAAGCTTAAGAAGATTTAAAACCAACTTCCATCGAAAAGTATGTGCTTCAAACAGGACAAGGGGAGTGAAGCTTTCATTGTGAAAACCTTCTACAGAGTTGCTAAAGTGCTGGACTCACCATAAACACTTTTGCACTGGCCAGCTTTAAACTTATTCCTGGGCATGGATTACAGATTATAAACACGAAATTGAGTCTGAAGTTAGAACAGAAGTCATATGGGAAAGGTTTGATATATTTCACTCCTTGAGACACTTGATGTTAGAGGGAGGGAAAATCCAATTACAATTTCCGAAGGCCCTCTTATGTGGAATGGCGATTCCAACGGAATTTCACCATCGCTATCGAGGTCTGTGAACAGATATGCTCTCAATATGAGTGGCAATTATGAGTGTCGGAACTTGAAGATGATTGCTGTCATTCCAGTCAGTTTTTCTTTTGGGATATCATTTCCTCCTGGTTTCTACTCCTTGAAGAACTTTCTCAGTGACTAGGTTTCTGTACATCTCCCAGAATTTCTTCCTGATAATACCAGCAAATAGAATCATGTTTTCTAAAGATTGAATAGTTCCGTGCCAATTATAAAAGATGCAACCAGCCAACGGTAATGATTGGCCAGTTGGCAGATCTAGCTTTTCAAAAAGTCCAGGGGAAATTGTGGGAACCTAAGCTTGCATGTTTTCATCAAAATGGTATATAAATAGCAGATGAATACCGCACCAACACTAGAGAGGAAGGAGGTCACCTAGATGCAGACATAAACAGCCGATAGAACACCAAGCCGTTCCAATCATGGCACAAAGAAACCTCAGGAGTTCGTCAAACCGACGAGAAGACGAAGGATTTCGATTTACCTCAATCACCGTTACTCCCAAGTATACCAGAAAAAAAGGAACGGAGAAACGAAGCTAAGTCAGGGGTGACAAGGGAGTTAAATGCGATTTATTACTTATCAATATGGGCACCAGGATGGTGCATTGCGGGAATTTTTAACGACGTATCTTCTCCGCACTTCCTTCAGTTGCCGGAAAATTGCTCGGAAATACACCTCTTTCCAGGAATATAGGGTTGAAAAGCGGAAGAAGACTTTCTCATTGTCACTGGCCGCAAATGAGATATCCGTTGCCATTGAATTCAGTTTCATTCGTCTCACTCTCATCTCCAAGCATACTTATCTCACCATAGTTGCTGTCATTGATATCCCAGTTCATACACCAAACTTGAGAGATATTGTATAGCTTATACAGATCTACCAGTGGTTTGAAGCAGTTCTTGAATCAAGGTTGGAAGTATGGTGGTGGCGAGACACACAGTCCCCATAAGTATCAGACTTCGAGCTACCCAGCCTGGCGACTCTGCGTTATTTTATTGACAGAAATGAGGCTTTATATACTCAATACTTTTCTCCTCAAACGCAGATAACGCAACAGTACAAGCTCACAATATGTTAAAGTTCTTTTTGAATTGATACTCTTACAAATCAAAATTGTAGACCTAAAGTTTGTCATGATAAAGCATGTAAATATCCACACGAGTCAAACAAACCTCAAACATTAAATTAATTCGAGAATGGGATGCATAATAAGAGCTTGTGATAGGTTCCACCGGCTTCAGAAAACCTTCTATCTCCAAGTCACCAGTTCATGTGAAAACTGAGGGCCTCCAGGTTGGATCAAGAAAGTAGTATTCTAATTTCTAAGCTTGCCGAGCTAATATATCATCATCAGAACTGGAACATCGCCGTCAGACCTCACAAACACGCCTACAGAATGAAGATTCTTGGCGTGATCTCTCTTGATACCTTCACCTCTCTTTCTCTTATTTATGTTTTAGCGTGGAATAAATGCTAAAAGGAGAGTTGATTTAATGTATAACGACATTCTGAGGTTAGGTCTTGTCGAGACGTGGTTAGCTGGGTGTGGGGCTGGCATTATCTATAAATATAATGGAATAATGAAGAGAGACTTTGCTGTAGCCGTATGGATTACAATCCGGACATAAATTAAGGAGACAAAATTTTCCAAACTTTAACAAATTGTACAAACCCCATTTTACCCCTCAAATAACCCACGTATTCCAAAGAAGAAATATAGCCACAAGTAAGATAAGGAGCTCCGAGCTAAATATAGAACAAATATTACACTGCGCTGTTGAAAATGTACGTATCATTTTATCGAGCATATGAGAAAGTGATTGAAGAACTTGTAAATCATCTCGCAAATCTAGCGACAATGTGCTTAAAGAATTGACAACAAGAATAGCGAAAGATACTCGGGAGAATCCAGGAAACAAATTTCCTTATATTTTCATCTTCTAGTATCTTTTAGTATGAAGATAATAGGAAGGAATCCGAAGAATAGAGAGTTGTCTATATATATATATCCATGGAGCGATCTAAGGTTTGGAGGAACGTATCTATACCCCGCCCTTAGAACTTTGGAAGAAGCGTGACGTGCTTGAGGTGAAGACAGACGTCATAAACTCATAGTAAGATCTGAATCATCTGATTGATTACGACGTTACTGTTGAAGAGAAATTTGGAAGCTTCTCAAACGTTCAAGAGAATGTTTAGATGAATATAAAATCAAACCGACTACTATTAACACACAAAAATCCTCCCCACAGATGAGTATATGAGTCCCCTACCTCATACGAAGAAAAAGGATAAACATAAAGTTAAAATCATTAGCAACTGCTATCATGATAGTGAGAAAACCTCTTCTCACCCATTAAAATTCTCCACAAATGCAATCCTCTGATAGCAGGGGGAAATTTAAAGTGGTGTAGTTAAAACATTCCTCAACTTGCCACTTGGCTCTATTCTACAATGTCGTTGTCGAGTATCACTTCCCTCCTCAGCATCCAATATTGATGATCAGTGAAAGTGACAGGTAATGACAGTGAATACTACATACATGTACATAAATGTCAGTAATAATTAACATCCAGGTTTCCATAGCTGAATACCTCGGTAGTCAGACAGGTCAAACACACTCTTGAAAAACACCGCGATTGGTATATCTTTCCAAATGAACTTCTCGGCCAGAGCCTTTCATCTCATCATGATTCTCACGTCTATCTGTTCGTAATCATAATCTGGAGATCAAAAAAATATGCACAGTGAGATATTATATGCTCTGATAAATGTTAATCACAAATGAGAACTCTTCCCAATAGCGTTGTATTCGCCTCGAATAACCAATACCAATCACCTGCCTTCCAATTTTTTTTTACCAAAAGCACTAGCGGTATCTCTCATTGTTTCTCTAACTCATAAACAACTATTTAAGTAACCTTTACTTCCTTTCATGTAACGTCAAAAAAAGTAATCAAGTACTTAAGAGAATAATGAGGTGGTGTTGAACTAGCCCTTTGCCTGTAAAGAATGCCATTTGACTTGCGTGGATTAGTTGGTGAGATATACATATTGTTGCTTGCATACATTAAATTTGAGGTTATCATTATTGAATTTGGATGTATTTGTTGTCGTTTTTATGAAAATTTATATATGTGAGATCTGAGGGTTGAGGGTTGAGGGTTGAGGGTTGAGGGTTGAGGGTTGAGGATTGAGGGTTGAGGGTTGAGGGTTGAGGGTTGAGGGTGAAGCTTGAGAATGAGCATTGATCCATGAAGGAGAGAAAGTAAACAACGACAATGGTAGTCGCGGTATTAACGCTAGAGGATATAACAGTGTGTACTGTGGAGTATGAGTTGTATGAGAAGCCATGAAAGAGATGCATATTTGGCCGCCTAGCCAATGATAATAATTCCCGTGTTTGGAACTACCCTTGAGAAGATGGACGAGATAGACGAGATGGGGGAATGTGGATATCAAGAGGCAAGAGGAAGAAAAAAAAGAAAGAAGGGAATGGATGTAGTTTAAGAATGACAGAAATAGTAGAGTCGTGCTTTTTATGTGTGTGAGCCAGACTAATGCAACTCGAAACCAAGTGCGGAACAGATGCTAGGATCATCAATACTCTAGAATGCATTGAAGATCTGAAATTTGTAATCTCTGACTGAAAAGTTGTGAACATCTGAATACCCTGGCTTCGCACAAAGGAAGCTGAAAGGCAGTCTATTAGATAGGTTCAAAGACAAAATTCCCTCAAATTTTGGGCCAAAGTCCAGAAATTGGAAACCTTACTCGGCATGAGACAACCAAATTCCCCTTCTGCCAAATCCCCTACGGAAGCTCCAAGGGAACCCACCCCGCCACTTGCCTCCCCCACATATTCTGTTTCCTCCAATCCAGCAATCCATCTTGACCTACGATAGCCTTCTCCCTCCTCTCCCTCCTCACTTTATTCCTCAACTCCCCCTCCTTCGCCGTCAAAAACCAATTCGGCAACCCCACGAAAGAATCCGTCTTCATCTTCTTCCCCCATTCCGCCTCGTAACACTTCAGATCTTCAATATCCGATCTTTTTGTCTGATCATTTGAATGCAACTTGGGTGATGGATCTTCCCTTAATAGATGATATAGCGTTTCTCTTAACGTGGCCGAGTAGTGTCCTGGCATTTCCCAACATGCTCGTGGGGTTCCGGGCATTCCGCGCCATTCTAGTTCGCTGTAGAGGGGTTTGTTGTAAATTGTATGGGTACCTGTGCTCCGGGCACGCGTATAATGAGTCCTCTGTGGTGTAATCGGCGGATATCCATGAACGCATTCGTGAATAGTAGCGCCGATACCCCAAATGTCAGTTTTGTCACTATAGTACCCTCTCAATTGTTCTGGCGCTGCATAAGGTAATGTACCAGTGAAGCCGGGCAATTTTAAACCTAGGGGCCCTGGGGCAGCAGCTCCTCTTCTCCTGAGCAAAGCCTTACGAACCTCGATTGCCAGATCGAATCCTCCAAGTTGGATGTTCGGATAATAGTCCGAATTATCTGTGCTCAGTGGTGGCCACTGCATGAAGATATTTTCGGGTTTGATATCGAGATGCCAAATCGTGTATTCGTAAGCAGGATTGCTTGGCTCAGGATGTTGAAGGAAGTAGACTGCTTCAATTAGGTGGGTCAAAATATGCCATATAAATGCTTCCGGTATGATTAAATTCTTGATCCTGCTGATTTCTATAAAGGTGGCTAAGTCGCCGGCATCTGGAAATGGAAAATAGAGAATGTCGAGTGCTGCTTCTGTGGCAAAAGCTTTCAGCGGTGTGATGCAAGGATGGTATGCGCCAAGATTGGATAAAACTCGCAGCTCATTTGGAGGCATGTGTACAGTAATTCGAAGTGGCAAGGGGTATACTTTAATTACGTGAAGGTTTCGCCTGGTTTCGGAGCTCGATGTAGCTCTGTTATATTTGTTTGCAAGTTTTATCTCAGTAAGCAATACAGCCCCTGGACTGCTCCCCTCCTCAGCAAGCCTTTTGATGATGCTTATATTATGCATATCTCCATCATCTTTTGGATAGAAGCCCAAGGTAGATATTGGATAGACATCTTCGGGCCAGTCTTTGGGGGTAATTAAGTTACTGACAATTGGGAATCTCGTTGACAACCTAAATTCCAAATTGCTAAAATCGGAATCTTTGATGTATCCAGTACGCTCTTCCATCATTTGTTGCTTAAATTTCTTATATCCTTTACCTGGGGGGATGCTCTTGATAATCTTTGGTGATTTGGGTGATCTCGGGGATTTCAAAATAGGAGAGTTTGGGTCATCGGGATCAAGATCCATAGGCTCGGGTTCTGCTATAGACCCTGGTATCGATTCAAGACCTAATCGGTCCCGAAGTGCATGATGAGCGCGGCTTGCCTTTCTTCTTTTAATGATAATAGACGCGGGCTTACTGCTAGGCTTACTCTTAGGTTTGGGCTTCGCAGGAGCCATATTTGCCAAAATGAGATATGGAAGAGGTTTGCAATCAGTACAATTTTGTGGAGTTATTTTACACTATCAAAGTATAAAGGTTCTGAGTCTTGGAATATAACAAACACGACGATCAAAGAATTGTGCTAGGCTTGTTGCGGCGAAGACATACCCAATGTTCACATTGGCACTAGTTAGTTCTGGGGAAAAAAAGGAAACTTCACAAAGAGGATAAGGAACTTCTAAGATAAAGTCTTATTGTCCAGATTTGAGTTGGATATTGAACTTTGTTGTCCAAATTCAAATGAGACATTGAGCTTCGTTGTCCAGATTCAAACTGAACATTAAGCTTTGTTATTCAGGTTCGAGTTAGACATTGAACTTCGTTGTCCAGATTCGAGTTGAACATTGAGCCTCAAACTTCAAACAATTATCAACAATTGAAAAGACTGCATGCAAATCTATGTGTAGCTAGTTGAGAGATTCGAGAACAATTGGAAGAAACAATCACAACATCAATATCAGACAGACCCCTAGTCTTCTCATTGACGTTTGCTGGCTTCAGCAGGATCATGATAAATGTGGTTGAGTACCATACTCCGTAAATACGATTCTGAATAGAGTGTGAAATGTACTTTACTTCAACTGTAACTTCAACTGAACGTGATGGGATAGAAATGAAGTCCATCTACTAGGTAGATAAGCTGGTATCTATCTATCTGCACGTGTTCTTGGTGACAACAAATTACCCCACATACACCAGCCACACATTTATTTAATCGGCTTTGGCGAATGGCTTGATATGCAAATGTATATGAAGTGTATGCAACTATTATTCAAACGTATCAATCGGTCGGTGTAAGGGGGGAGACTAGTACTCGAGTACCTTATGTTCAATAAGTTCCGATGATAAGGTTGCGGTGAAGAAGAGGTAGATACTTGTACCTAGTTTTCAGGGGAAAGGATTGGATAACAAGGGGGTTCTCGGTCTGGTACCGGTACCCGTTAAGTTTGGTGTTAAAAGACATATGCAGGTCAAGATGATGAGGATTTGATGTGAATGGGTGAGGGTAGAAGTTCATTATGATAGATTGAGAATTGAGGTTTAGATGGTATGATGGTGTGATGCTGTGTGTGATGCTGTGTGTGATGCTGTGTGTGATGCTGTGTGTGATGCTGTGTGATGCTGTGATGCTAAATGTCAATGTAGGTTACCTACTCGAGTAGATATCATGATGGCTCTCTCTACTGGCAGTGGCAGTGTAGATGCTGGATGCTGTGTACGTACGAGTAAAATACTGAAACAAATAATCTAGAAGATCAATAGAACACCGAATAACCAACTGACCGACAAGTACTTCGTACCGTACCTAATAATAAATCTAAATCTTTCGCTTGTCTCCCTTTTCCGTTTTTATCGTACAAAACCCATCAACAACCTCATACCTCATACCTCATACAGTATCTTCATATCTTATCGAGAAATTTCTCCCTCCAATCATGACCCGATTTCATACAAACTATAAGTCTCCAAGTCTCCATAATGAGCTTTCAACCATGGGAATCCCCTCCATGCCCCCCTCCGCTCCACCTCAGATACCTAGTTATAACCAACCGGAGTATTATTATTGTATGGAACAAGAAGCGTGAACTTTATTCTTCTTCTTCTTCTTTTCTTCTTCTTCTTCTACTTCTACTTCTACTTCTACTTCTACTTCTACTTCTACCCGAGTACTTCCCTTCCTCCTCAAAACAAAACAGACCTTCCCGTCTTGAATCTCAAAATAGCTTCAAAATATCAATAACACAACTTGTCGATAAAATAATATTTCGAAAAAAAGATAAAAAGATAAAAAGAACCAACAAGATCTTTTTATACTTTATACTTTATACTTTATATTTTATATATATTTTATTAATTATTACGAAAATCTTTCTTATAATTCGTCCAAACGCAAAACAACCATAATTACGTCACATATTACCTATTATATATAGGATTTGTACGACCTGAGCATTTATATCTATCAGAAATCAGAAATCAGAAATCAGAAATCAGAAATCAGAAATCAGAAATTTTTGTAAATATATCCAAGGTGTGTCAGAATCCCATTGTCATCTCTATTCTTCCAAGCTTTTCCATGTTTTCCATGTTTTCCATGTTTTCCATGTTTTTCATGTTTTCCCTCTCTTCCTTATACCAACCACTTCACCACGTTCTCGTTCCCGTTCCCGTTCCTATTCAAAAAAGGATATAAATCTATTGGAAATCTGCCAAATATATATTCATCACCAATATTTGGTTTGTGCCTTTTGAGAGAGAGAGTCATCAACTCGAAAGTTTCACAAAACGCATCCATCCTTTGACCCCTCTCCCCCTCCCCCTCCTTTCACCTAATTCACCTAATTCACCTAATTTTCTCTGTCAAAATACTACCTACCATTACCATTTACCCGCTGCTCCCTAAATAATCACTTCTCCATCGCACATATTTATGACATTTTCTTCTGCGAATACCTTCAATACAACTTTTTAAATAACCTAATACTTACATTCATCATGGCAGAGAATACAAAAGACTCGTTGAGCTCAGGCTTCGCTAAGTCGCCAGCATCGACTGCCCCTCCCCCTCCCCCTCCTCCTCCTCCACAAAGACCAGCGGCTCTCAAGAAACAGATTACCCGACACCCAGCTTTAAGTCCATCCATCACAAACGTCCCAGTCACTCCCGGCATTTATTTGGGCGTATACGAAGAGGATAAGGCGGAAGATACATCAATCGATATCGACGAGGAGAACTATTTCTTACAGGGCTTCAATCACTCTTCAATCATGGCAAATTCACCATCCGATGTCACTCCTGGCACACTATCAAATCAGGAGGTTCTTCGCAGAATGAGCTTGCCTTCTGGTCGTGAGAGACAGGGTTCCCTTTCGGACCTTGATCCACGAGCTGCGCATCCATCTTTGGGTTTGACGGGAGGAATCATTTCTGCGACGTTTTGTATACAGCAAGCTTTGATGTACAGAAAAGGGTCAGATTGGGTATGTATGCACTTTCTCTTCCGAATGGTTTTGGCACTAACAATTGCATAGACCTGGTCGCAAAGACATGGTGGTTCCTCTCAATTCGACTCCTTCAAATACCTTGCCTCGGAAAAATCACCATGGAATCATACACTTGTTGGCTGGACTGGAGAAATTAACCCGGTCGAAGATCTCACACCTCCGGGTACCCCTCCACATGGTGGCTATCCTATACAAACGCAACCCCCACAAAACAGGATTCCTTTCAATAAGAGCTCGGCACCGGTTCCAGTTGATGGTGTTACTATGCCTCCAACTCCACCAGAAAATGAGGGATTATTTGTTACAAGTGAAGATAGGCAACGACTCGAAAGACAACTTGCACATGAACAACATGGAAAAATAGTACCTGTTTGGCTATGTGACGATGCAGATACCAGCGAGGATGGGAGCGTCTGCTTGAAAGACCAAGCAAGATGGAGGAGGTTCGCTGAGCATGAACTATATACTTTATTTCATTACAAACAGCATGAACCTACAAATGGTCGACAAGAGAGACACTCATGGGCCGATTATTATCAAATGAATCAAAAATTCGCAAACCGAATCCTCGAAATCTACAAACCTGGCGACATTGTTATGGTTCACGATTATCATCTTTTACTGCTTCCTAGCATGTTGAGACAACGAGTCCCACATATGAGCATCGTGTTCTACCTACATATTCCATTTCCCAGTAGCGAATTTCTTCGATGCTTACCGAGAAGAAAGGAGGTATTGGAGGGCGTTTTAAGCGCAAACTTGGTCGGATTACAATCGTTCAGTTACACTCGTCACTTCAATTCCTGCTGTACTCGCATTTTAGGATTCCCATCAACTAACGCAGGTGTCGAAGCATATGGTGCAAGATGTGATGTGGCGGCCTTTCCCATCGGGATCGATGCACGAAATGTTGAAACACTCGCTTTCGGAGATCCTGCTATTGACGAGAAGGTTGCAGCATTGAAGAAGTTGTACGCAGGCAAGAAAATCATTGTTGGCCGAGACCGTCTTGATAGTGTTAGGGGTGTTGCGCAAAAGCTCATGGCCTTTGAACGTTTCTTGGAAAATTATCCAGAATGGCGTGAGAGGGTTGTGTTGGTACAGGTCACTAGTCCAACCAGTGTGGAAGAAGAGAGAGAGGATTCTGGAAACAAAATAGCGGCCCATGTTGCTGAACTTGTCGCAAAAATCAATGGTCTTTATGGCTCCTTGAGTTTCTCGCCTGTTCAACATTATCCTCAATACCTTTCACAAGAAGAGTATCTTGCTCTTCTTCGTGTGGCAGATGTTGGTTTAATCACCAGTGTACGCGATGGTATGAACACAACAAGTTTGGAATATGTCGTTTGTCAAAAGGAAAATCATGGTCCCTTGATTATCTCGGAATTCTCTGGATCAGCTGCAGTTTTGGATGCAGCCATTCATATTAATCCATGGGATATGACCACCGTTGCCGACAACATTCGACTTGCGTTGGAGATGAGTCCTGCCAAGAAAGCAGAGCTTCACCAGAAATTATCAGACTATATCTTCAAAAACGATATTCAAGTCTGGACCAAGAGTCTCATTCGAACATTAATCACGAAAATTGGTTCCAACAGTCATGCATTTGCAACACCTCTATTGGATAAGGCTTCCATGCTGGTCCAATACAGATCCGCTAAGAAGAGGTTGTTCATGTTTGATTATGATGGTACCCTTACACCAATCGTTAGAGATCCTGCTGCAGCTTTACCATCCGATAAATTGTACCGTACACTCAAAGCTCTCGCCGCTGATGACAAAAATGCCATTTGGATTATTAGTGGTAGGGATCAAGAGTTCTTGGGACAACATTTGGGACATATTCCAGAACTGGGATTTAGTGCTGAGCACGGTAGTTTTATGCGTCACCCAGGTAGTCAAGAATGGGAGAATCTAGCTGAGAAATTTGATATGGGTTGGCAAAAGGAAGTTATGGAGTGTTTCCAGAAATATACCGAGCTAACTCCAGGTAAGTCGCGTGCCCTTTTACATCTGATCTATAGCTAAGAGAAACAGGTTCCTTCATTGAACGCAAACGCTGCGCCTTAACGTGGCATTACCGCCCCTCGGATCCCGAACTAGGTGAACGCATGTCTCGTGAATGCCAAAAGGAACTCGAAGCTACTGTGGGAAAAGCCTGGGATGTTGAAGTCATGACTGGTAAAGCCAACCTCGAAGTCCGTCCAACCTTCATCAACAAAGGATCCATCGCCAAACGTCTTGTCGATTCCTACGGCAAAGAAGTCGGTCAACCTCCCGAATTCGTCATTTGTGCTGGTGACGATACTACCGACGAAGATATGTTCAGAGCTTTGAATAATAGTGATCTCAACGTAGACCATGTCTTTACTGTCACGGTTGGAGCATCTAGCAAACCTACATTGGCGAAATGGCATCTTTTGGAACCGACGGATGTTATTAGCAGTGTCGCGTTGCTAGGGGGCGGCGATACCAATGTAGCGGATTTGGGACCAATCAGTGTGGTTGATGGCAAACCTCCCCAAGAAATGCCGGGAAAACTAGAGGTCTTGGATATGGTCCCTGGGGCACCCAGTACTGCGGATGGTAGATAAATTATTTGAGCGATTTGGGGCTGAGCGGAAGTGGTTTTGATCTTTTGGGGCATAGCGATGGCATGGATGGGGTTTTGGGGTGGGTAGATAGATAGATTTGGGGCTTACGATAGATGCACCGATGCTGATGATTCTGAAGTGCGGAGATACCGTGCAGAGAAGCGTGCGTTTGTTGATGAAAATACATATGAAATACCCTGAAGATAGAAATTATATCATGTTACTATGCACATCAGGATTTTGGGGATTTAGATGATGTGTTTGCATTTGTATGAGTGTGATTTGTTTTGATTAGGTAGTGTATTTCGCGAGAGGGTGGTAGGGGCAGGTATAGAAATGACTTGATTGGATTTTTTCGGATGATGTAAACTATCCCTTTATCCTTACAAGTAAATATTCCGCTAATGTGGGTGAGGACAGAGCTGTTAAATTTGAAATCACTCCTTGTCACTTTATTCGCTGGTACTGGATGAATGTCTAAGTGTATTTGTACACCTCGAAAGCTAAAAAGAACAGTTCTCCCGAGGTAAAATCTTACAATCTACTCTACTAACCTATTATCCTTGTGTCCTTCATTCTTCTTTAACGCTTAAAATGAACTGCATGCAAACGTTTACAATGAAGGTAGATCTAGGTTTATCAGCCAAGGAACATTCGTGGGCTTATTTTCCCCATCCATGATCGCCGCATTAACCATAAGAGTTTCAATCCCGGGCTTCACAGGTATCTTCAAAGGCCGAGGATAGCTATTGACCAGGTCGTTCTCTTCCTTCATCCCACCATCTTTCCACACAACCTTGTTGGCACCGTATCCCTCGTGAATATGCCCGAAACAATGCATCAAAGGCTTTGTACGTTTGATGGCACGAAAGATATTCTCGCAGCCCGCGTGTCCATCCTTGCACTCGTCTCGAATTCCAACGGGGGGTCCATGTGTCATGACAATTTCTACGCCAGCAGGCATGGGATTTTCGGCAATCGAGGTCACGCCTTCCGCTGTTTCTCCGGGGACGTTGAATCGATCCTCATTGCGCTTGTAGGGAAATGCATAATCATTATACTCCGGTTGATAGGGCGAAACATAAATCTGGAATGTAGCCCCGTTCCTAAGACTGAAAGAATGAGTACCCTCCTCCAAGTAAGTAACCCCCGCATCTTTTGCCAACTTTCCCTTCATGATCTCCATCGAACGAGCATGATCCTCGAGATATTCCTCGTCTTCGTCAAGATGATCTTCACACCATGCTTCGTCGAGCTCCAAGTCATGATTTCCAGCAATAATCAATTTGAGTTCTGCATCGATGCTGCCGAGCATCTGGAGACACCTTCGGTACGCGGGAAGACCTCCCACTTCCGTCAAGTCGCCGCAGTGGAGGAGAACGTCGGCTTGGGGGACCGGGAGCTGCAGTTTCGAAGACGCTTCATCTTCGAATTGAAAATTGTGCGTATCGGACACGATGAGAAAACTTGTCGCGATGGTGTTTTTCATTTTGACTGATGTTTTCATGTAAAATTCCTGAGAATGTTAGCAGAAAAAGTGGCAAATGTCTTTCCCACGACTTTTTGAGTCTGGATTTTATTTAAAATTAAGTTGTTATTGAGTCGTTATTTAGCAAATTGAGGATATTATATTGTTTGGGGTCGGATATGTAAGAACTTATTGTCAAAAATTTTCATTTCAACGAAACCAGCCTGAACTAAATTGCAAAACGGTTCGCAAGTTTTATGCCCTAATAGTATCAATAGTCCTACTAGTATCAATAGCGTATAAAATAACGCGGGAAAAGTGACATGACTGACGACATCGGTTAAGCTAGGGGTGGCGATCCATGGGGTTTATCACGTGAACATTTTCCACACATCAAGAGATGAAGCTTCTCACAATGTTCAATTTGATCGGATAGGTTATTGAATAAGCTGGTTTGGATTGTGATGAAATGGGTCATTGAAAGTATCATTCTAATACTGTTGCAAAAATCTTGACGGACGCATCTTGAATCTTCCACTTGAGCTCTCTCATTTCAATTCTATCCAAGCCCTTCACTTCCACCAGAACAATTTCTCGGTCCAGTGCCTCCGCATATTGGATTATTGTGTTATGAACTAATTGATATTAGACCACAGTTAGAATCATACTACTCATTAACAATTTCTGAAATAGTTTGCTCTTTTGCTCGCCATAGTCTCAAATTAATGGTATGCTAAAATTGGTCCCCTCCTAGCCTACTATAAGCCACTCTTCTTCCGCCATTACTGGGTGTAAGTCTACTTCATTGGTTGAGTCAAGATCTCTGAGTATATATGCTACAACCAAAATTCCAATGTGGTAACTATCAATTAGGATTTTTGAACAAACAGCCTATTTGATGTAAGAAACTAGCAACTATTTCAGTAAAACTCGATTCTTCTTCTCTAATCACCATATTCGTGTTCTATTGTTCATGATGAAAATAATATTAGAGTGTCCTAAATCCTCAACTGCTCAGTGTTGTGCAAACTGCAAGTCAAGATCAGTCTTTCAATAGTCCGGACTGCACGTCTGACAATGCGAGAATCTTGATAACTCAATCCGGTGCAAAATCATTGCCTCATCATTAATTTCATAAATCCCATCCTGCATTGCATCACATTTGAAAATTTATTTAAGATTCAAGATAAACACAAAAATCAGTTTGAATGTGTATCCAAAGTCCATAAATAAAAGTATATGACCGCTATTTTATTACTATGCTCTTAGAACTTTGCTGTAGACCGTATCTTACGATGAAGCTCCTGACTATTTTTGCTTCTATAATCGCTTCAGGAGAGGCATCTCAATATCACGATGTCTCCTCTTCAGATACTACGATAGATTAAATTGTTTAGATCACTTCCTATTCCTGGGCCAATATTAGATATAGACTACATATACTAAGCGACCTTTAACGTCAGTTCCCCTTCATTATTTACATACATTTGTCCTCGCTAAAACTCCACCATTTAGTCCACAGCCCGCTGCCACAACTTCAGTAACATCCCATATGCCGTTCCTCCTAGCAGCCTCGGCTTCTCCAAGTCACTGCCCATAAATAGTACGTCCTTTTTCTGTTCGCAAGCTCATTCAGATTGGATACAAGACGCCGCTGTTCTCGTCGCGGTATGAACTCTAAGGTTCATTACCAACGTATATCTAACTCACTTGAGACCAATCTATAGGTAAAGGGCCCTGAGAACTGGGAGAGTGACGGTTGTTTATTGTTGATGTGGTGGGACCGAGGGAGTCATTGCGGCGGTCGAAAGGGATGATTATTTTGTTCATCGTGAGCTATGTGATATTTTTTGGTTAGATGAATGGGAACTGCTGATGAGATGATAGTGCCAGTAATGGTTTGGTTACACGGAGGAGGTTTAACGTTTGGCCGTGGAAATCAAGATGGGAGTACACACTAAGACAGTGAACCAATACACGATGGTATCATTTTCGTCCACCCCCCCNCCCCGGAACTCCACTAACAGCCTTAGGTAATCTGAACTACCGCCTCGGCGCATTCGGTTTCCTTTTCACTCCCTTAAGCCCCCCAAAAAACCAGCCAACAGCCAACGCCGGCCTTCACGATCAAGCTCTAGCAGTAGCCTGGGTCTCCGAAGTAGATCTCTAAGTTTGGTGACCATTTACTGTTTCGGAAGATCTACACGTTCATCATCAATCTTGTATTATATCACATCCGATGGGTGGAAAATCATCCGACTCAAATACTGAAGCGCAGGAGTTTTCATTCACAGATGATGCAGATACTTCAAAGACTTGAAAATCAAATATTTAAAGGATTGATTATTTCTAACACACTCATGGTCCACAAATCCCCCCACGGAAAATTTACATTTGGGTCTACACTTGACACAAGTTTTGTCACCAAGCTTGCTTCAATCTTACTAAAAGATGGTCATTTCTGATCTGCCATTGATGGGATAATTGCATCCCATGTTCTAAAGAAGGGATTCTATTTACAAATATTAAAGCCGTGGAAGATGACTGTACGTTTGCAGAATTTGCATGAAATAATTTACAAGGGTTAAACGATGAAGATATCGATTTTGTGGTGTTCAGTGAGTCTTTCATCTTTCTTGCTATTTTGAGCTTTACTGTTAGCTTTGAACAAAGACAAGATGAGGATATTTTAGCCCTCTTGATACATCTACCAACCTTCGGCTTCCGACCCAACAGATATCTACAACATAGGAAAGGTCCTCCCATCCACCGTCAACGTCACAAAATTACTTCAAGCCTTAATTATCGGCTTTGTATAAAAAAGGGATCCAAATCGTGGATTGATAGAACCAGAGTCTCCTGAATGCAAAAATAGATTCGTAGTTCTTGGGTCGAAGGAAAACTGTAGAATGATTGTGCCAGAGAAGAAGTGGGGGTGGAGAAGAAGGATAAACGTGTGAATGATGGTGCTAGGGAGAGATGTACGTAGTAGGCTGAGTAAGGTATTGGGATTGCATATGAAGGGGAGAGGGGGCCTGGTGTTAGGGGAAACGGGGAGCAGGAAGTCAGGAAGTTAAGGGGAGCAGGAAGTTTGGAGAAGAGTCAAGGCTGATTGGAAGGTTAAGAAGAAGGAAATAAGTCTACCTAAATTGAAGGAAGAAGTTAGCTTTCAAGGAGAAAGCGAAGGTAAGAAGAACGGGAAAATCTTGAGATTGCATGCCAAGTGGAAAACCGAATGAGTGGCTAAAGATGAGAAGATGGTAGCCTCTTTGAAGGAGGAAGTATTCACTGGAGAGATTGTTAAGGAAGATAATAGCGATGATTTTGAAGCAAATGAAGACACAAGACAGGGATTTCGAATTATGACGTTAAAAATCTGTCTGGTTAGACTAAGATTTAGAAAGTGTTCTATATCTTGCGTATCCATGAGCTCTATCTGCACGTTTCAGATCAAGTATTCTCACTTGAAATTTTAGAGCTTATCCGCCTGTATTTCCGGCTCCATATCACCAGATACATGCATATATAAACACCTTCCATTATAATCAACCATCCATCGAGTTCTGATGTACGAAATTCCTCCCTAACCTCGTTCCCTCGCCAATATCAAGACAAAGCGCAGTAGGACCCCTCATTCCACCCTCCAACCCCAACCCAAAAACAACATCACAAACACCATCAACGATTCAAAATTAACAGCAAGACCTCTCATTCGACTATCCGAATCATACTATCCTGCTGACTGCAGCAAATTCGCATAATACATGATACATGATACATATAACCCACACCAACGCACCACTCGGGCCAACCATCTGCACTTGTCACTACCATCCCGGAGCTTTCCGCAATGGCGATAAAATCATCAGCAAACATACAAGTTCAAGTTCCAACCCGAGATTCCATCTCGTATGCCCCATCACCAGATTCACACACAACCCCTTCTTCACTTCTACAAACAACACCATCTGACCCCTCTCCAAGAACCCAAGAACCTCCAAACCCAAAGCCCAAGAACCCCAAAACCCAAAGCCAAGATCGCCATACCCTCCAAACTCAGATCCACTTACCTGCATACCCACTTACCCCTCCTTTAGTGACAACCATGTCTCCACCCGCGTGCATACACACACACACACTTCATCAGGCAGTTCCACTCCCACTTGAAAATTTGGGATTGGATGCATAAGTCCTTCCTGTTTGTGCGAACTTATCTACTGATCTTGCTTTTTACCTTTTATATCCTTCCTGTTTCAAGTTAATGACTTATCTTTTGACCTATCTAATCCCATCTCCATGCGAACGTGGCGATGGGTAATATATCTCTTCCTACACAGATATCTCTTTTGTGCCCGTTGATCGGGAAATAGATGAATGATTGAGTACACATCAAATCCATCTATCGCCGCAAGCCCCCC
>NGKJ01000012.1:419591-445200 GCA_002162495.1 Myriosclerotinia curreyana
CCCTCCCCAGCTTCGCATTGACCTTTCCCCAATTCCAGGATAAGTTAATTCTTCATTTATACCTACCTACTACCTACTACCTACTACCTACTACCTACTACCTACTACCTACTACCTACTACCTACTACCTACTACCTACTACCTACTACCTACTACCTACTACTCATACTTTCTTGGAGGAATTTGAAATCTAGACCTTGAAAGCATTTAATAAATATGGCCATCATTCCATCGTGAGAAGATCGATCACATTGATCCACCATCCATTGCGATGCACGCAAAGTCCGGCTCGGAAACGCCTTATAGGGTTTCTGAAGTTCAACGGGTACGAGAAGTCTATAGGTTAGTCGGAATTGATGTTGATCTCAATCTTTACATACCTACATTTACATTGAACATCTTCTCATAATAGGTATCTGTCCTAATCCCTTTATCATCTAGATATCTTCCCCCGTTCGCCGCACCTCTCATCCTCCAATCTAAACAAAATGTCGAAAATTCAAAACCCTCGAAGCTCCCTCCGAAGGCATTCTCCTCATCGGATCGATCACTAAATGCCTTCGCACAACTTGGTGCTCTGCGCTTAAGGGCAAGGCGGGTTATAATTTCATTGCTTGACCGTACGCATGAGTACATTCTGGCCGAATCAACGAAAACATTGTCGTCGCAGGATGATGATGTGCACGATGCTGGGGATTCATTATGGATGGGTGTGCGAACAATACCTCGCGAAGAATCATTGTGCGCTGCTCTGATAAAAACTCCACGATCAAAAGGCAAACGTAATGATACCGAGTTTCGACCCAAAGTTATACCGAAAGTCATCAACGATCTGGTTGACTATGAAACTTTGAATTACGGTCCAACAATTCGCTTTGTTGCTACCGTCCCTATACGATCGCGTCGAGGACTCGATATAGGGACATATACTGTATTTGACGATGTTCCGCGGAATGGCCTGGCGCCAGAAGAATTGGAATTTCTAACAGATATTGCTGATACTGTGATGGAACATCTTGAGAACATTGCTGTAAAAAAAGACCATCAGAGGGGGGAGAAGATGGTCAAATGTTTAGGATTGTTTGTAGAAGGACAATCCAGCATCAAGTCTTGGTGGACGCGCACTCGACATGATCGTCAGACATCATTGAGGGGAGCCCATTCGAAAGCCACGAGAAGTGTTGAAAATGATATGAACCCTGCGGATGATAGCGATTCAGGTTCAGATAAAGCCAGCATTGAGGCAAATTTATCATTTGTTGAGGGATCGCAAGGATTGGATGGATCGATTCGTCCATTGCCCAAATTCATGTCGCCTTCAAATATTATTCGAAATGACATACCAAGCAGACGAAGAAGCGAAAATAATCAACCCCTTGGTTATCCATCTACAGGTGTTGGGGAGAATTCGCTCCATTCCAAGGAAAAGTTTGATGCCCCAACTGGCCTTGGCCCTGCTGGTAATTCTTCTCATATATCTCCCGTCTCGGCACCGGGCGAGCCTTTTCAGCCACCACCGCCGATTTTACCCAACGAATTGCACTCATCAATGAAGGAAGAAGATATCCCGACCAGCGAATCTATGACTAGAAGTGTTTCCGATAATACCACAACCGTGAGAAGAATGCTTTCTCGTGCTAGCAATCTCATGCGCGAGTCGATAGACGTAGATGGGGTCATATTTTTCGATGCTAGAGAAAGTAGTTTTGGATCCCGGGGACACTCATCATCTTTCATGAACTCGGAGAAGGAAACCTATCTACATGACACCGCACGAGTAGCTAGCAGTGAAGAGAATTTAAGGACCCCTTCTCTCAACGGTACTTCGGATAGTGGTTTTGCAAATGGGCCCGACAAAAAGTCAAAGAAACAAACTAGCGGCGTCCAAACTCGCATGTGTGAAGTACTGGCATATTCTACTGCCTCGCATTGTACTTTGCATGGAGACCCGAACCTATCCAGGCATCTGACCGTTCCGGAGATCTTTGTCCGTCGCCTAATCAAGCGCCATCCTCATGGTAAGATATATTCATTTGATGAAGAAGGTCACATGTCGTCGAGTGAAGACGAGCTCCTTGAGGACACTATTGATGGAGAAGTAACTATCATCTCGCATGATTTAGAAACTCCCTTGGTAAAACGAGAATCTTCCAGAGTCTTAGAAGGTCAAACCGTACTGCGGATGTTTCCAGGGGCTAGATTTGTGATGATTTTACCGTTATGGGATTCTCAGCATGAACGGTGGTTTGCTAGTACTATGCTTTGGACTTCAGATCCGACTCGAGCCCTCAGTCTGGAGGATGATCTGAATTACGTGGCTGCTTTCGGAAATAGTATCATGGCAGAAGTCTCCCGTCTTGATATAGTCGCGTCTGATCAGACCAAGACTGCCCTAATATCATCAATAAGTCACGAACTCCGCAGTCCACTTCATGGTGTTATGTCCAGCATTGAGCTTCTACAGGACACACAAATCAGCAAATACCAAAAGGATGTGATAGCCACTATCGGACATTGTTCCACGACATTACTTGACACACTAAATAATGTCCTTGACTATGCAAAAATAAACAATTTTACTGTAGCACAAAAAAGCGAACAAAAGGCTATACGCAATTCTTCCCGGATCCGAAAAGCTATTCCGGCGGAAAAGTTCCGGATATATGGAACTATCAGCTTAACTTCAGATCTCGACATTGCCTCTGTCACAGAAGATGTCATCAGTGGTATATATGCTGGACATGTTTATGCTCTCCAATCAACATCTACCGTCAGCGCTGATGTTGATCATCCGATTTCTCCCACTACATCTGATATGAATATGATGGAGGGAATCCCGAACCGACCGCTTTCTGTCATTCTTGATGTTGACTATCAATCAAGCTGGACTTTTTTGACTCAGCCTGGAGCGTGGAAACGCATTCTGATGAACATATTTGGAAACGCATTGAAATTTACTACATCGGGAATGGTCAAAGTAGGTCTTAGTTGTAAAACCGCCACGTCTCCAAATTCAAGAATGAACCATGCCTTTGTTACTTTGACCATCAGCGATACTGGAAAAGGCATCGCGGCAGATTTTCTCAAGAGTCAAATATATACTCCGTTCGCCCAGGAGGATAGCCTGACAGCCGGTGCTGGCTTGGGTCTTAGTATTGTTCGCCAAATCGTGGGGGCACTTGATGGAAAAATTGAAGTCTTGAGTGTTCAAGGTACTGGGACTATTGTCAAAGTTGTTCTTAAACTTGAAAACTCTCACTCACAAGTCGACGAAGCACCTCTCGTTTCTGCAAATATCAGAGAAGCTAGAGCATATACCGATGGTTTAGAATTGGTATTGATAGGAATGGATATTTCAGCACCTGAATTGAAGAAAACAGCAGACACAAAATCTAGTCATTTTGGATCTGTAGGCCCTGCGATCTCTAGAATGACGAGAAATTGGTTTGGAATGAAGACTATTGAAGCTACTGGATTCGATCCAGCGATGGGAGGTCTCTTTTTGGTAACCTCTGAGAGATTCTATGAATTGGAGCATGATTGGAAAAACATCTATTCGGAATCATCGTGTGAGTCTCGGAAGAGCCATGTCATCGTTCTGACGGGTTCTGCACAATCTGAAAGAAGAACCTTGTTTGAGAATTATCAGAACATACATTTTCTCAGCAATCCGTATGTTCCCATCGTTCCTTTTAGTTTTATTTTGTTTTTCCTTCAATACATACGAAATTCCTACAATCAACTAATCATGTTCTAGAATTGGTCCAAAAAAGCTCGCAGATTGCTTCCTATCCATATTTGAAAGAATGGGCGGCCACGATAGTAATCATCTTCTTACGATGCCTGCGAATATACGGAGAAGTACCTCTCCCTTGAAGACGAGAAACAAATCACCACCTCCAGACAATTCACATCCCGATACAGTCACACTTAAAAAATCAATCGCACTTCTCGTCGAAGACAATCCAATCAATATGAAAATCCTCATAGCATGCATGAAAAAGCTGAATACGAAATACTATTGTGCAGTAAATGGACAACAAGCCGTATCTCAGTACAAGAATGCAAAAATTAAACCAGATGTTATATTTATGGATATAAGCATGCCGGTCATGAATGGTTTTGAGGCGAGTCAACGTATAAGGGCATTTGAGAAAGAAGACAATTTGAAGGCGAGTTACATTGTCGCGGTTACTGGATTGGCTAGTGATGAGAGCCAGAGGGAGGCTTATAATAGTGGGATTAATCTTTTTATGAGTAAACCGGTTCCGTTGAAGGATTTGAGTCAAATTGTGGTTGATTTGGAAAGAAATCAAAAGGTTTCGGTGGGTTGAGGGGAGAGTTTTTGGAAAATGATGGCAAGGGAAGGGAAGGGAAGGGAAGGGAAGGGAGGATGGGGGAGTAGGTAAATGGATGGGGGTTAGGGATTGAGGATTGATCTGGGATGGGATAAGTTGGGATTGAGGATTGATCTGGGATGGGATGGGATGAGATGGGACGGGACGGGAAGGGATGGGATGGAAGAATGTACAAACTTTCATTGTGCATCTTATCTTATTATGTTGGAATTGTTGTGATACATGGTTTATGAATTATGGTCTTGCTTGTAAGCATACCGTTCGTACATAGGGATTTTAATAACAATCATAAGTTTGAAATAATTTTGATATGGAGGTCCCGGTCATTTTGATCAAGACAATCTACATTTTAATTGTGATTTTCAAAAACCATGTAGATTAATACTTAAATAAGCTATTAAAGTCTAAAACTTGATATTTAATCAGGATTAGAATTTAACTTGTACTTGTAAGTATGAAAAGCAAGCTTAAAGCTTGAAGCTTAAAGTTTATAAACTTGCTAAGCTTATATATACAGTATATATAAGGTTTACTTATAAAGTTACTTTATGAAGCTTGAAAAGCTTAAACTCGAGATGTCTACCTGGTAAAAGCTTATAATTTCGATCAAAATAACCGGGACTTCCGTACTAGAGCATGCATATAGCATGCATGCTGCATACATATAACATACAGAGTACATAGAAATACGAGCTTCACCGATCGGTTCAACTCAACTCGTACTATTATAACCCAAGGGATATTTCCCCCCCTCCCCCCTACAACTCCAATTGAAGGCTTATGTGGTGCAAGATGCGGGGGCGGGGTACCGGTACTGCTTTTGTGGTTGTGGTTGTGGCTTGGAGGGCTGCAGCCACTGTTCATCCACGATTGTGAAACAATAGTGTGATACCTAGGTAGTATTCCTTTGGGGAATCTAAGACTTTAGTATGCTAGATGAGGGTCTATTAAATTATACGGTATTTTACGAAGTATAAAGTGTTAAAATTAAAGTTTAGATTTAGCATTTCTTATAAGCAAGCTATGATGTAATTTAAAATAAAGTTTTTTAAATACCCCTAAGGTTATATGAACAATAATTCTGCTTAAAAACCCTCATCTAACTACTCGTAGCATATAAAAGATTCCGTGAACCTTAAAGGATTGTGATAGGCGCGGACATTTCCTCATTGTGATATACCGGGCTCTTCTCGTCCAAAAATGGAAATTGGTATTACTATCTACGAGTGTGGCTGCAGTGAGCAAGTCCGAGTGAGACTTAATATGCATTCTATATTACTGAGTAAGACTTAATATACATTCTATATTATATCGAAGTCCCCTCACTTGGTTTTGTATCATCCCTTGAGTTTCTACGTCTATACATCTCGTACGGGATTTCTTGTGAGGTCCTTCAATATGCGTTTTCATGGAATATTGTTTGTGGTATTTGCCAATTTTGGTTCTTCCTTATGCGCAACGAATGCAACGAATACAACGAATACTTCATCAACAAATGTAGCGGATTTATTGGTTAGTTTGACGAGTTTGGGGGTTGGGGTGGGATCTTTGGATTCGGTTCAGGTTCATACGCAAATTCAGGATCTAGAAACAAAATATGGAGGATTGGATCAATGTCAATTCGCAGTTCGTCTTCCTGTTCAATTTCTCAAGCTTCGGTTGCCCAACTTCCCAATATTCAAACTTAACGTCGAGCAGATTTAATAATTAACATCGAATACAGTGCACTGTCCTCGGTTACCTCTCCCCTAACAAAGTCGTCGCCTCTACATCCCCAAGCTATAAACCTATCCCCTATTGGTCAGTCCAACAAGCGGAGGTTGTACCAGCTTGTCGTTTCGACGTGACTACTCCCCAAGATGTTTCCACCATCATCCAGATTTCAAAATTGACAAACTGTCCCTTTGCAGTCAAATCCGGCGGCCACGCAGCTTTTGCAGGTGCCTCAAGTATCCAAAACGGCATTCTGGCCAACATGGCAGGCTTGAACATGATAAATCTAAGCGCGGATAGAGGAACAGCCAGTCTCGGACCGGGAAATTCCTGGTACAAAATCTACCAAAAGTTCGATCCGCTAGGAATAAGTGTGGTAGGGGGACGCGAAGCCGGCATAGGAGTTGGAGGTTTGACATTAGGAGGCGGGATATCATATTTTTCCGGCCGCTTCGGCTGGGCTTGCGACAACGTTATCAATTACGAAGTCGTGCTCGCTGATGGAAGTATTGTTAATGCGAATACTACATCACATGCAGATCTTTACTGGGCGCTTCGCGGGGGATCTGGCACTAATTTTGGGATTGTAACGAGATTTGATGTTCTTGCTTTTGAACAGGGACTTTTGTGGGGTGGCTCGAAATATTATAAGACGGCGCAGAATGGAGTGCTGGCGGATGTTTATGAGAAGTTCGTCATTGACGCGCCGGGGGATGAGAATGCGCATCTATATATTGGGGCTGGATACGAGGCTAGTTTGGGGGGTTATGTGAGTTATTGTGGACCGGTTTATTCGAAGCCTGTGGCCAATGCAAGTATATTTGCGGGTTTGAATGCGATTCCTGCTCTAGGGGATTTGACAACTATTGGAACGATGGCGAATTTTTCACTGGCGATCAATCAGACGGCTTTTCTTAGGTGAGTTATTTGGAGATGATGTAGGGTGATGAGATTGTAAGGATGATGCTAATGATTTTATAGGGAAGCGTATGTAACCCCTCTTCACCATCTTACCCATTCCCAAAATCGACATGACTTTCCATCGACTCCAGGGTTCGGAATATCACATAACCTGCAAAACAACCCTCTCATATCCCCTCTTTAAAAAGCGATAAGTATACTAACTATCACCCTTCTAGATGGAAAACCATAACCGTCAAAAACAACGCCACGCTCTTCAAAACGATCCACGACATTTTCATCCAAGAAGCAAATACTGTGCTTGATGTTCCGGGACTTTCTCCCTTTTTTTCATTACAACCACTGAGTCTTAATATTATTGAGCACATGCAGAAGAATGGTGGAAACGCGTTGGGAATTGAGGTGGACGAGGGGCCGCTTTCTAGTGAGTATTTTGTTAGGTGGAAGGATTTAAAGGACAAAGCTAAGGAATAATAGTTCTGAATCTTAATTGGTCGTGGGAAAATGAAGAGGATGACGACAGAGTTTTTACGGCATTGAATGCATTTATTGAGAAGAGTGCCGAGTAAGTTTTCAGCTACTCTTTAAGTTCATTTTGGATTCCCAAGGATGTCTAGATAATCCAACTTGTTCATTATCTTTACTACCGGATACGACCCAGATGGTTCTCACTTTCTTTGATTCTCTCCCTTGAATGGCGATTACTGACTGCTCGGTATTATAGTGCGGCAACAGAGATGGGCTTGGATAATCGCTTTATCTATATGAATTATGCAAGCAAAGAGCAGGATGTTTTTGCTGGGTATGGAGAGGTTAATGAGCAGAGGCTTAGGGATGTACAAATGAAATATGATCCGCAGGGAGTATTTGCGAGGTTGCAGCCGGGGTATTTTAAACTTTGAGTGCGTTTATGGATATGGATGACGGCTAGGTTCAGTGGTAGATCGGTTGAGAGATCTGGTAGACGATCGGAGGGGCACGTACACGATTTGTTATTTTGGATGATCTAGATTCATTCACTTTACCTTTTCTTTGATAATACAATCCATACAGAAATCTAGGCCTTACTTTACGAATATTTTCACGCCAAAACTCAGATAGATCATTGGATCTAAGTAGATCTTGAAATCTCGATGCGCGCAGCCGCCCAGTGGTCACTATTTGTGTAACCCACCACCGCATGAATTTCGAGCCTCACGCTTCGATTATTCAATGGTTTCGCCTGCAGGTCATCAAATGCACCGATTCTTTCTCAATCCGACTGGTCCATACTGCTCGTCTCATGCGCTTCCAAGTCAAGCTTTTCATTCGCGCTTGTCGTTTCACCCACTCGGCTTCCGCTTCGCTAAACATATCCCCTGAAATCAATGTCGACCAATCAAATAACTCACAACGCGACTCTTTCAGACGCAGAGTTTTACTAAGCGCCAACGTCATGTTTGAGCTCCATGTTGTGTATTTTGTATTTATTGGATGGGAAATTCATGTTAATTCTTAGCATAGGTTGTAAAATGTTGTGCAGCGAGTTGTCGAGTCAAATTTCCACCTGTCGATCTGATGGCATTTTGGGACGGCGCCAAGTTTGTAATGCGATGCGGTGACTTGGGTCGTCTTGATGGTCTTGTTTCTCGACTTTTATGCATGGGGAGATCTTGAGTATATAGAATGGTCGAGTCTTTAAGTAACGTAATTTCAATTTCTTACTCATTATTTGTTTTCTTATTCTCAATCTCTTTCATTGTGCCTTGTCTATCGTTGATCATTTCGGTTTTTTCCTTTTTCTCATTCATAACACATTCTTTGCTGAAGTCTGGATTAATCATTAATTTTTGATACTGAAAATTCGTCATCTTGTTTATCTTTTTTCGGCATATAACGGTCCATATATTTCTTAACTCAATAAAGTCGCTTTTCTTAAAATAATCCTTCAGTTACATTTCACAATCATGAAGATCTCATATCCTCTCTTTTTCTTTAGTACACTTTTTCTTTCTCATCTTGGAGCGGCGGGCCCGTTGTGGCGCAATGGCACCAGTAGAAAGTAAGTTCTCTTCTATCCATTTTCTGGTGTGTGTATTTGATGGTGCTGATTTGGCTTCGTCGTAGGTTCATACGAGACGGTGAAGGGTTGGCGGAGAGTAATACCCCTATTGCCATTACAATTTTACCTGGTACGGGGATATCTTCGCACATCAGTTCTACCACAAAATCCGAGTCCGCCTCATCGATAGAAGGAAGTACAACTTTAAATCCCAGCACGACGGCTGTTTCGTCCCTATCGGGCAGTACTTCAGTAACGTCAGTGTCACAATCAGAAGGGGGCTCCCGATCGACTGGATCTCAAGGTATCACTAGTCTGTCCAGTACGTCGTCAGACCAAGGGACTGAGTCGAAAACATTATCGAGTTCTTTGGTATCGTCAGCGCAATCATCATCAGTATCTTCAATTGTTTTAAGTACAGGCGGTACAGCTCCCACACGATCGACCATATTTTCTTCTCAAATCTCAAGTACTGGAACCAAAACCGGAAGTACAGGTACTGCGGCAACAGAATTAACTTTGACCATCACGCCACCGTTGAATACGGCGCCTACTGGGAAATCATCTTCCACGACAGGTGATTCATCTAGTCAGAGTACATTCGAATCACAAGCCACTTTGTCTTTGAATCAGACTTCTGTCCAGACTACGACGTTCAAACCGCTGCCTACTAGTCTGCCCCAGAGTAGTTCCACGACGGGAAGTTCTCCAACGTCGGATATTTCCTCACTATTGAATCCTAGTTCCGTGCAAAGCACAATTGTCTCGCCACTTCCTACTATCTCACCCAAGACTAGCGTGACGCCACAAAGCACCACGAAACAATCTTCGGAGGGCTCTGTGTCGATAGCAGCATCACCAACATCAATCATTTCAGTCGCACCATTCGGCACCGGAAACTCAAGTACAACAGGCGCAGGAGCTGCACAAAGTTCCGGTGATTCGGGTCCAAGTTTTAAACCGACGATTGGTATTAGTACGGATGGTTCTGAAACTACTACGCAGGCTTCTATAAGGGAAACACTTTCGACTACTCAAGTCTCAACCACGAAGCTTTCGTCTCAGTCGACGTCAAGCAATTCCCTTGAATCAACGATTGTGTACATAACCACGAGTATTCCCTCTTCTACTCTTGGCGTTATAACATCTTTGTCATCTTCGTCTTCGAAGTCATCAATTCAAGTGAAAACTTCGGAGCTTGTGTCCATTTCACCGTCATATATTCCTTCGTCTACTATAATATCAATCAAAACATCCGAAGTGGCATCTTCTTTCTCTTCCGCGACGTCATTTGTGCCTACAGAAATACAAACTACCATCTTTCCCGAACTTCCCACGACGCAGCCCGCAAGTACCACGCAAATTATCGTAACAACGGCGAGAGAATCCTCGCAGACGAGACAAGCGTCTTCACTCACTACGAAAATACCAAGCTCTATATCTACCTCATCCCCAATCCAACAAACTACAACCGATACACCCCAAACCACACAAATCGCCGCAAGTACAACAATCGTGAGTTTAAGCACCCCAAGTGCAAATAACGGAGCTATAACCGCATTGACAATTATCCCCGTCACTACTGGAAATGGAAACGGGGGTGGCAAAAACGGAGGAAATGGATTGGCGCAAACCACCACAACGCCACCACCTACACCCACTCCTACGTCTGAGAGTTTACAGAATACTAGTGCCGCTGGAAATAATGGTGAGAATAGCGGGGTGAAGACTACAGTCATTAGTATCTTGGCGCCTCAGGAGACGAGTACTATAGGTGTAAGCGGAGGGGCGCTTTGTTTGGGAGTGGGAGGGGATGGGAAGCTTACTAGTCTGAGTAGTTGTGTAGGTGGAAGTACGGCTACGGAAACGGTTAGTGTGAGTATTACTGTTACGGCGAGGGAGACGGTTACGGTTAGGGGATAGGGGAATAAGATAGGTGAGACGGGTTAATGGGAAGGGAGGTAAAAAATGACAATTTGGGTGTTTTGGGGTTGATAAATGGGATACAATAGTGCATTTAATGGGATTGGGTTTTTATAGGGGAGTTTGACGATAGAATGAGGTAGAAAGGGAACTGCGGAGAGTAACCTTGAAATTGCATAATGGGGAAAATAAATAAGGTTACTTTGGCAACTCAATGAAGCTTTTGGGCACACTTCATCGCTCCCTAACCATATGAGACGAGGTTGGCACTTCATAGAAACGATAATGATAAGCCATGGCAATCTGAGTGACTCCCGAAAAATAGTTCTTGCTGTTGGTGACTTTCATGCTGAGTTAATGATAGCAACACACCGGCTTTTAGGATGTTTTCCCGCCAATGTGAATTTGGAGTCTCCATTCTATGATCTTGCTATGTTTGAAATTGGAAATTGTAATGAAAGCAAAGCGAGGTTGCGAGTATCCATCCAATAGAGTGTTGAAAAGGGCTGCGGATCACAAGTATAAACGGCGCCCGACACATGATGTCGTATTGGCCTCAAGTGCGATCCTAATTCTCTTCCACACGGCCATTGTCAGTAACTGTAGGCTGGATGATTCAGGTCGTGCAGAGGTCGAGGTTATTTTCGAAGCTTTGAATGTTTAAACTTTATGTGACATGCAAAGATTTTTCTCTCAAAGGTAACAAATAGCAACCTCAATATTTAACAGAATGGCATCAAAACATTTTCAAAACATGTTCGTGGCACTGAGAACATTGGAAGCGATAAAAACAAGCGGCTCAGCATGGATCAAAACATAGGAATGTATCCCCTTTTAGTTCTTGCTCATCCCCACCAATTTATCCGCCTCCCCACTCTCCTTGACCATACCCCAAAACATTCCTTTTTTATCAATCAAGTCCTTCGGACTTCCCATCTCCGCAACTCTTCCATCGTGCATCACCATGATTTTATCAAAGTCACCCACCGTGCTTAGTCTATGCGCGATGACCAAAAGTGTGCTATCTGCAAATTCTTCACGAATGCTTTTTTGAATGAGTGCATCCGTTTGAACATCCACGGATGAAGTAGCCTCGTCGAGAATGAGGATTTTTGGGCGTCGAATGATTGCTCGTGCGAGGCATAGTAGTTGACGTTGACCTTGGGAGAGATTGAGGCCGCCCTCGGCGATGGAGCTGCTGAGTGAAAGGAAGATGTTCTGATTCCGAGATGAGAGAGATGACGGGGTTTCAATGCCAGAAATTGAGGTATCGATGAGATGGACTCGGCGAAGAGCATCGAAAAGAACTGTATCGTCATATTCATTATCTGCGTCTAGGTTGCTGCGAAGTGTACCTAGCTTTCTGTTAATGTAATTCTTTCAGGATATAAGAGCAACTCGAACCTGAGAATAAGACTGGGTCTTGAGGAATAATAGCAAGATTGCGACGTAGGGACTGTAATTTTAGCTTAGAAATATCATAGCCGTCGATAACAATGCTTCCTTCCCTTGCCTCCAGAAATCGAAAAAGTGCTAATGTAAGCGTCGACTTTCCGGATCCAGTGCGACCAACGATCCCTACCCTAAATCAATGTTAACCAGCCCTTTGTAAGTGAAAGCAGAAGATTTACCTTGTCTGGCTATTGATGTTGAAATTTAGCCCTTTCAACACGGGTGCCAGATCATGGTTGTAGGCAACAGCCAAGTCCTTCACTTCCAAACATCCGGTTGTTGGCCAACTCGCAGGAGGTTCCTCGCCATCTAAACTTTCAGTAGGCATCTCCGCATATTCAATCACACGTTCTGCCGCATTCATGCGCAATTCGAGGAAACCTGCATGGAAGAGTGACCAAAACAAAGCGCTTGAGAACTCCAGAGATACGGCAAGAACAAATCCAGCGAGCCCTGCATCAGTTACAGTCGCAGCCACAATCGCCGCGATGGCCATTGTATATGCTGCTGAAGCCACACCACCTATTCTCCAAACAAGCCAGTTATGACATAGTGTAGTATTCCAAAGTGTTGAACTCGTGTCATCAATCTTACGGTATACTTTTTCGAGGTAGGTGTCTTTCTTCTCGAAAGCTCGTATGGTAGTGATTCCAATCAGAATAGTTCGGAATTGCTCAAACACAAGTGATCTGTTGGTCGAGTCTAGGCGTCTAATTGCTCTCGCTGCAGTAATCACTTGAAGCGCCAGATATGCCGATAATGCAGAGACCGCAATTGTCAATAGTATAACATATGGTGATAAGAACATACTATTCATCGATTTAGTGAAGGTTTGTTCAAAGAAAAGAATATTACTTACCCCGCGATTGCTATCCCAAATAACCTGAAAACGTCACCAACACCCCATGTGAGAGTATCCTATGGGATTGAGTGTGAGAGATAGAGGCCAATTACAAGTTTGTAAATTTCATAGAAGGAACAAATTAATTAGGGGAGGTAAAATAATGCTTACCACAATATCAAAGTCAACCGTGTTGAAATCAGTTGTGAATCTATTCATTACTCGTCCGAATGGGACAGTATCTATCCAACGTAAAGGGGCCCTTAGAACTTTGAATAACATTGTCTTGAAGAGATTCTTTGACCCTCGGATCGATTTCTTGTAACCGTAAATATAGCCGTAGATGCGAAAAATACTGACGACAAGACACAAGGCAAAATATATCCCGAGGTAGAAGCCTGTGCTATGTTTACTTGGGACTTCGGGTGATAATACAGTAATATTATTATCAAAAGCTGAGGAAGTGATGAATATCTGCGGTTGATCAAATCTTGTTTGGAGGTTGCGTTCATCCTGTCCATCTGTACGTGTCCAGAATCGAAGCCAATATGTTCGGCCTAGCCATTCGTGTTAGTGTTTTTTCGTGGATTATCCAGGGGAATAGCTTCTTACCGAGATTAAATGAGGTTGATAAAGTATAAATCAGAAGAAACATTATCCCAATGGACCATCCACCGCAAGATTTGAGCCATTTCGAGTATACTGATGATCCAATATTTCCTTGTTTGCGAAATTCTTCTGTAACGAATTTAAGAGGATCTGTCTTCTTAATCGTCGAAAGATTGGAGTCCGGTGTATCTAGAACAGTATCTTCCTGTAAAGAATCTTCGTTGGCGATCAAAGTCTCATCGGTATCATCTAGGCTTTCAACGGGTGCGCCGAGATATTCCTCCAATTCCCGAACACTAGAGAACTGCTTGGCAATGCCATTTTCGAGCTCTACAATGGACTTGACGTGCGCTTTGCATAATGATAGATGGTGTGTTGCCAATATGATAGTACGACCAGCGCTCAGCTTACCGACCAGAGCGTTATTGAGAATGAACTGACCAACGTGAACATCGACAGCACTGAATATATCGTCCAGCAAAACAATTCCGGCACGTGAATACAGAGCTCGTGCCAAGGTCAATCGCCACTAAGTCACAGTGATTTAGTCAAAAGTTTGGGAAGGATTTCTGGTGCGATGACAGAATTTTCAGGGGCGCAATGAATATAGGACGGGCTTATTCCCCAGAGCGTGCAGTGAAAAATAAACCTGTTACTTACCCTCTGGCCACCACTTAAATTGATTCCACCGGTTCCAATTTCTGTTTCGTGTCCGTCGGTGAGAAGTTCAAGATCTTTGGACAATGCACAAGCTTCTATGACTTGTTTGTAGCGATCTAAATCTAGTGGTAAGCCAAAGAGAACATTTTCCTTGACGGTGCAATTCTCAATCCAGGGAATCTGTGCAACAAACGCAATCGAATTTGGGATGATCCAATTATCTTTATTTGCATGATGATCGTATTGTTCAATTGGTCTTTCCGGCACCGTTATTTTGCCAGAGATAAGTTCAGCCTCACCAAGCATTGAATTCAGTAACAAGCTTTTGCCGGAGCCGGTTTTCCCACAGATGACTGTCAATTGGTTGATTGGGAAGGAGATTCTTATATCTTGAAGAACAAATCGATCGCTTTCGGTCTCAACATATTCTTCGTCACTAGGCCAACTTATTCTGGCATTGTCAAAAGTTATCACAGGTGTGTCTGAGTCGGTAGGTTCAGGTAGATCAGCTGGCCTGGAAAGAATGTTTCCAAGTTCGGGCGAATCAAGGAATTCCTCGACACGCTGTAAAGACACATTGGCTGCAATAATCTGTGTTATGATGTTGGGGAGAGATTGCATACAGTGATCCAATTGCAGAAACACACCAATGGCCGTGAAGGCTTGTGCGGGTGTCAGCTCTTGGTAGATATATGCGTGAACTCCTAATGCAATTGCAGCGATCATTAGTGGGTTCAATATCCAGCATGCGATCAATATTATTCGGTGCATTAGAACGTCCCACGTTGCTGTAAGCTCGATATCTCGCATTGCCATAATTGACCTTTCCCATCGATCCTCAAGTGCGGAGAACTTGATTTGACGAAAACCTTGGAGTGCTTCGCCAATAAGTGCTGCTTTCTTATCTCTGGTCTGCATTAAGATTGCCTGCGAGGCCGTGTATTTCGCCGAATAGCGACGAGTAACGGGGAAAGTTAGAAAGACAAAACTGGTTAATTAGTTTCAAAGGGTTTGATTAATACGGGGAGAACTGAAGACTAGTTTACGCACCAAAATCCAAGCAGGATACCTTGCCAGCTGAGCAATGTAACCAGGAACGCCACAGATATGATAATTCGGCCAGGGGCTTGAACAGCCTCGAAAGTTTGCCTGGCACAATCACAAATTCTTCCCGCGTCGACCCCAATTAAATTGAGAATCTTTTGAGATGTCTTGTCAGGGTCAATATCGCCAGATGAAATGCCATCTGTATCTTCCGATGTCGCAGAACTACTTTTTGCATCTTTACGGCGCACAGTCTTTTCGAATATCAATGCTGAGAGTTGAGCTCGCATTGGAACAGATACGAGGCTTGTGCTAGTAATATCTTGCATAGCTATTTTCTGATATTAGATCAATGGAACTAGCAATACACTTTCTCGATTAGCACATACCTTCAACCCAAGAAGCTATAACCGTGGCCAGCCCAAAAGCCAAAATGTACAAGCCCAGCTGCGTTCCAGTCTTCCCGACTTCCATTGCTTTCAGAATTTTGAAGATCGCGAGCTGAGGCCCAATAGTCATCAAAGCATGAATCAATCCCAGAATGATTTGGAGAACAAGTGGCCAAGTGTACGCTTTCAATAACTTCACCCACAATCGCCCGGTACTGTTCCTGGCTGTCCATGCATGACTGAGCGTCTTTGATCTTTTTGAATAGTTCATTGTAGGGAGTTCCTCCATATCTAAATCATTGTGTTGCTTCGCCATTTCAAGTAAATACTCCACTGACGAGAACGTAAATCGATTGAGAAAAGAAACGTTGAATTCGTTCAAAACGATTCTACCATTATGGAAAACTTGGGGTCTTCGTGGTATCGATGTGCCCGCGATTCCCACAGCAAGTAAGATGACCATCTGGGCAATGGATAGCAGAGTGGAGGTTGACCATGGACTCGTTAGGATTTCTTTGTCCTCAACAACGACCATGCAAAGAAAAGCAATAGAGGAAGCTGCAGTATATGTGCCTCGTGTGTAGCTTACGATAGTATCTTTCGTATAACATACTGCAAACACTTGTGTAGTCAACAAAAACTGTTACAATCAGCATTGCCATCACGGACCGTTGCAGGATTAGCCCTCACCCATCCCACACTATTCGTTGCTATCTGCCGAAGGGAATAATCATTGCTACCAAATTGAAGGGACCTCAAAACAAATGTAAGGACACCCAAAAGGATGAGTATACACAAGCATATCTTTGGAATTTTTGCGTTAAAAGCTTTCTCGCTGGTGGGAGTTGTGATTCCGTCCTTGTTGTCGCCCCAGCTTGGAGTTCCCTTCCTTCGATATGGAGTTCGCAAAATTGTCACAATCGATGGCAATGTAAATAATCCGATAACAGAGAGTCCAACAACTTCTGTAACGATGCCCTGAACCTTCATCCTTGTTGAATTTTGTTGGAGAGTTGTGACAACAGAGATTCAAATACCATTGAGAAAAGTCCCTTAATAAGAGAAAATTTATGATCTCCAGTATTGATAACAAATGCGCGAATTTGGGTGGAAAATACGCGCTTCCAAGGGTAGCAGTTGGTATCTCGCATAAAGTGCGATAGTTGAATTATCGAAGGCCAATGCAGTCAGATGTAGGGCAAAATAGATGAGCAATTCGTGAGAAATTTCGTGTTTGCAGGATCAACCCAACCACGAGCGTATAGGGTCCCACTAAAGAACCTAATCCGCGAGCCCGCGAGCAAAAGCATCGTGTGGATCCTAGACTCCATGGGGGTTGTATGGACACTCATTGATTGCTATAAATGAACATCTAATAATAAGGAAGAGAGAGTGCTGAAGGGCTCTGAGCAAGTACTCTCTCTCTGTACGGTGTAATGAGCACATGCAAACGCAATATTAGACTCTCAAATTGGCGGTGACCATGCCATGCAAGGGACGCTGCAGTAACGTCTGTAGCTGCATTTAATCCACCCCACTATACCTAAGCTATCAACTCAAAGCTTCTGCGAGTTAAAGTTAACATAAAGGTTGTGCGTATCGCCCAAATTGTTCGTTTTAAACCCGTCGTGCCCGTTTGTCTACACCCGAAATCCAAGGAATTCTGTATCATCATGGATTCATGGAGCGAATCAGTGATGAGAACGAAGAACTGTGAAGATGCATATTGTATATGAGCCGTTTTTGGCGGTACATGTATCTATTTGATCGTATTTGATACATATTCCGGATGATTCATGCGGGGTTACCAACCAAACTTAACAAATTTTAGATAGATAATCAAAAGATATGTACCCGTTGTGTCACGTAAGATACGCGCATTGTTCCGTTAATCCGACCCGTTGTTGATGGCTGCACACGGCTTTTATTCGGCAAAATCTTATCCGGTCTGATCTCCGCTCGAACTCCGCTCGAACTCCGCGATTGGAGCTTTAAAGCTATCTTTACTCTAATTTATTTATTCTGTTGTTAAAGTAAAACTTTCCTGCTATATAATAGTAGAATCCTGGTTACTTTCAATTAATATACTTTAAATTAAAATTAAAAATAAAATAAAAATATATTAAAAATAAAAAAGCAAGATTTAATATTAAAAATATATTATAAAATATTTAAAAGAATTAAAGTAAAATATAAAGTAAATAGAAAAATAATAAAAAAACTTATTTCTTGCATTGAAATTATTTATTTTTAAAATTGTTTAATTTTAAAACCTTTGAAATTATATATTATTTATTTTTAAAAAATTTAAAGATTTAAAAAATATATAAAAGTAAAAAAAAAAGGAATTATTTATTTTTTAACCAATTACTAGTTTTTTTGTATATTGTTATTTCGATAATAATAAGATCTCAAACTATAATCTTCTTGTCTATTATAGTATATTTTAATACTTAAAACGGGATAATCCTGTTATTTTACCTCTGTAGGGTTAATTCTCTTAACCATCACCAACAACAACCTCAAAACCATCAAAAGCACGAACTTCCCTTCAATCATCCCCCCTTCCTCTTCTCACCCCAACTGGTTCTTCTTATATGATGTAATTGTTATGATCCCCACAGAGATATTTTCCAGTAACATTGTATATCGCGATTGCCGGTGCAGCATTCATGTAGGTAATAATGCGGAGATGAGTGGCGGCTGACGCGGGGTTGAGCGGGGCAAAAGAAGTGTATGTGACTGCCATATGAATCGTACTTTCCACTCTCGATGATATCTCGAGAGAAAAACTACAGGATTTTTGACGTTTTTGACATATACACTAGGGTGATAACCAAGTCAAAATACCTCTTTCATTCCATACGTTTTCTAATCTCTTCTTTAATCTTTGAACTCATTTAAAACGCTTTTCAATCTTTCAACCAGCTTATATATATATCATCATTAATAAATTTGAAAGTATACTATTGGGATGAAAAAGAAATAGAATAGGGGGGGAAAGCGAGTAAAAAAAAGGAAAGAAACTTCGCCAATATTTTATTAAAAAGTTAAAAAGTTGAAAAGTCGAAATCACATCTATCTTTAAAGAAATCATATATTACTTACCTTTGAAGGGTTGAAGGATTAAAGAGTTGAAGAGAGAATTAAAGTGAAAGTGGACAAATATTATTATGGAAAAGCTCCTTGATCTTTCAAAAAAGAGGTTGATTACTAGTTTTCCAAGTTTTTTTTTAGTATATTGCCACATCCAATATCTCGGGACACTGTTCACTACAAGTTATAGTATATTTTAGGGCCTAGAGCAACTTCTCATCTATAGCTAAGACACAGAAAAATGGCGATCACTCATCGTAATCCCCCTTTCCGCGCTGAACATTTAGGTTCTCTACTTCGCCCTGCGGGACTTCTCACAAAACGCGGCGCTTTCGAGAAGAATGATCTGAGCCGGGAAGAACTTACTCGAGTCGAGAATGAGTCTATCAACAAGGTCGTGGAGCTACAACATGAGTGCGGATTCAGAGCTGTTAGCGATGGGGAATATAGGTATGTTTTCCCTGACAACTTCATTGAACTGTATATTTGGCATATATGCTAATGTGGAACCCATTATAGGCGTGCAGTATTCTGGGGAACATTCTTCGAAGAGCTCGATGGCATGACCGAAATCCGCAATCCTTCCATGGATATCTTTCGTCCCTACGTTCCTGATATCGCTGGGTTCATCGAGAAAGGTCATAAGCCCGGACAATCCTGTCTCTGCACTGGCAAAATAAAGCATACGGGAAAGTCGACACTCTTAGGTCAATTCGAATATCTGAAGACGCGTGTGTCGGAAGAGAGATGGGGAGATATCAAGTTGACAATGATTGCCCCGCCGTGGTATCATCTTAGATATAAGGATGGCAAAGCCTTCCCCAAAGAAGTGTATGCGAACGACGAGGAATATTTCTCGGATATCTCAAAAGCTGTCAGTGACGAACTGGATATATTGTATGAAGCTGGACTCAGAAATGTGCAGTTTGATGACCCAAGTTTTGCATGTAAGTACTCTGAGACGACTCATATCTCAGAAAAAGTTAACAATTGAAAGACTTCTGCTCCGAGAAAATGTTGAAAGGCTGGGAAGAAGACAAATCTAATTCTAAAACTGCTGAGGAGCTACTTGACGCTTACATCAAGTGCTACAACGATAGCATCGAGAAGCATAAATCCAAAATGCATTTTGGTCTACACATTTGCAGGGGTAACTTCATGGGGTCACGCCACTTCTCTGAAGGAGGATATGATCGCATTGCCACCAAGCTGTTCCGTACTCTTAACGTAGCAACCTACTATCTCGAATACGACACGGCTCGCGCCGGCGGTTTTGAGCCGCTGCTCTACCTTCCAGCTTACAAGAACGTTATTCTTGGTGTCATTACCTCCAAATTCCCAGAACTCGAAGACAAAGAGAAGATGAAGGCAAGAGTTGTGGAAGCTGCCGATATTGTAGCCAAAGGAACGGGTCAGACGAGAGAAGAGGCATTGAAGAGATTGGGTGTGAGCCCTCAGTGCGGATTTGCTAGTCACGAGGAGGGTAATTTGTTAGGATGGGAAGATATGAAGAATAAGCTCTTGTTGGTTAGGAGTATTGCTGATGAGATCTGGCCTGGTGAGGCTTGAGGGGGGAATGGAGCGCGAATATGTATGAAGGCGTATGATTATAGTCTATACTATTTAGTAATATTATACTCTACGACCTTTTAAATCCTTCTTTTGTTTCCGATGATGCTATAGAAGGTATCCTTAGCCCGACACCTAAATTTGCGAAGAACTAAATCAGTTATCCTAAAAAAGGAAGGGCGGCTTTCAACCCCGCTTAACCCCTTGTTGCTAATGTTTTCTGCACATCCCCACCCCTAAATCGACTAAATATATTCTCAAACAGTCCGATAGTCCTCAACAAATATCATAAAAACGGCCGGATGGTGTAGTTGGTTATCACGTGTCCTTAACACTCAATCCTTTGTTAAATACGGACAAGGTCCTGGGATCGTGCCCCAGTCTGGTCAATGAATGATGTTTTTGCGGTTTCTACGTCTCCTGGGCTATGCCGAGTGGGGTATTTTTGTTCGCTGTTCAATGTTGCTTCTTATCTCCAACTTTGAGAGAGATGTTGTGGGGATGTGGGTCAAGTAGTGAAGGATTTTTGCAAAATGTATGTAAGCGAGCTGATGAAGGGGTGGAACTCCGCAAAATGAACCGTCCTTGTAACTTCTCAAGCTTCTCTTAGAGAGTGTCGTTCTAATAGGGTTTTATGAATTATTGTTTCGGATGTCGGGTTCAGGTAAACAAAGAATGCTTCGAGGATGCATTTTTTTAAAGATGCATGAGTGAAGATCCGCAAAACAGCATCGTGGCAAGAAGCCTCATGCTACTCAGAACACAATTTTTACTGAACGCTGTTATTGCTGCGTCTTTTTCAGAAGTCAATTACTTGCAGATTGATATCAGTATTTTGCTGTACACCGAGGCGCAAACCTGCATTGCACCACCACATCTTTCTTTCCTTTGTCCATAGCTTAAGTTTTCTTCTTTAGAATTTCTTACAAATTTAGTTCCCAAATCAATTCACCACCCGCTCTTACGCTCACGCCAATTGAATCGCTACTATCTTCTTTTTTTCCACCCTTTTCAATCTTCTCAAGATATTCACCATGGAAAGCATGCCAGTCTTCAGATCCTTCCTTGAAGAAGCTCACACCCTTTTCATACTTCCCACAACTTCCAACAGAGCTCCGTCTCAAGATTTTGCATTTATGTTTACCCGCTCGTCGAGATTTATACCTTAGACCCAAAAAGGTCGTCACATCAAGGTGGTTCCACCATTCCGGGGGTGGTTTATTTCCAGTTCTAGCCTTAGTATCGGTTAGACTAGTACCAATACTATTCCAATAATACTTCACGTCAATCGTGAGGCACGAGCGGTGGGACTGGCAAGATATGAACTAGCTTTTGGGGGCTGCCATAGAGCTGTGATGGCGTACATTGATTTTGAAAAAGACAAATTGAAGTTAAGTTAGGCTGGTCCAAACATGTTTCTGAGTGGCGGTTTCTGGGGTGCAGATGTTGCAGAAAAGATCAGGGATTTGGAGTTCGAATTGAGCTATATATGTGGGATAGAGATGATTTCTGTTGGAGCTATGCTAAGCAGCTCAGTAGTTTGAGGAACCTGGACTTGATCATATATGAGCATTCTATAGACAAGGTTTTGAGGGCTTTTGCTGGTTTACACCCAGAGTGGAAAGTTCCAAATATCAGGATATGGTTCATAAGCCATCTATGAAGCGCTGGGTGACTTTCGACGGTCCGAACATCACGTGAACCATGTAATAGTAACTATTAAGATTGTATCTTTTAGCGTAAGACCTCTGTAATCCAAGGCCGGAGTGCTATACTTGTCCTCTGTGCTCGATATCGAACCAGATCATGGAGCACTTGTAGTGTATTCTTATGGCATGCGTATTATGACGTAGCTCACAGAGGGTAACGTCTTTAACGAGAAATTTCCAAATCTGCCACATTTCAAAGATTCTTGGCTGGTCACACAATTTCTCGAAAGACCTTGAAACGAATGGTCTCTTATCCATCCGACGAAATTTTTAAGACAGCAGCGTACCGTTCTATTATATGACAGTACACTCTCTTCAAAAGCTATTCTTTGCACGAACTTGAGATTATTAGTAGTCAAAGTACTGCTGATCAGACACTTAAGGCCTGTTGGTTAGCCGAATGAGTACTGGTATTTATAGTATTTAAAATGTAGTATTGAAAATATTTACAATTTCTTGTTTGGTAAAGAGTATTTAAATACTGCTAATAAAGTATTAGTATTCATCCTCATAAAAAGGAACTATTCAACTTTCAATATACAGTACCTATTTATAGTATTTGTAACTATTCACCGCTTTTAATTAATACTATATATAGACTTGAAGAGCTCAAAGGGGTTGAAATGCTTAAAAGGTTCAAAGAACTTGAAAGACTTAAAAGGCTTGAAAGGCTTGAAAGACTCAAAGAGTTTATTATTATTATAGCTTTTGCTATCATACCTTTTAGATAAAGTATATTTTTAGAAATCTTTATTCCGGGCAGGTTCGGGTACATCAGGTGTTTTCGGAAAGCTATCACTTTGTTCAATATTAGTATTTATAATCTTGCCAAATACACTTACTATTTTACATATTACACTTTATCAATATTAGTCTTCATAACTTTCTATATAATAATGGTAAAGTGGTAGTATATAAAATACTCCCGGGCAATATTTATCCGGCTACCAAATAGGGCATAATTGACCAGGTTGGAACCTGGTGGAGGATGATTGTAAAAACTCAAGTGAAGGAGCTAAAGAGGCTGGGCTTGGATGTTAATGGGACAAAGGTGGATCATATTAAAGCTTTGATTTTGAAGATGTAGGTTCCGCTTCTGAACGAACAATGTTTGAGAATTTCTACTGACCTGAAGGTAGTAAACCCGATGTTGAGACAGAAAAGATTATTTTCGGCGGTGGAGTCAGTCGAGCATTTGATTTCGCCGATTACTGTGATGAAGGTGGCAGCGAAGATTTTGAGGAAACCTTTGATGAAGATTCCGAAGAATGGGAAGTAGACGAGGAAGATGATTCAGCTATAGAATATGATGAGGAGGATTTTTCCGAAGAATTCGAAGAGGAGCCGGATGAATCTTTCAGTGAGAGTTCCGTTGAGGATGAAGACGCCAAAGATGATTTCGATATGGAAGGCGAAGATTATGGAGACGAATCAGATATACCAGAGGTGAAAGAAGAAGTCAAGGCTCTCATGAAATGGGGCAAATCTGTGGCCACTCAATTCCAAGATGATCCTCGTGGGATTTATCTACTTCTTATGTCTTTCTACCATTTTTCCGATCATCGCCGTCGACCTGTCAAGCTAGCCGAGCATTACTCTGTCTCTGACACCAAAGCAGTAAAGCAATTTCTTCGAAATTTACCAAAACTCTCATTTCTAACGGCTGAGATATTGAAAAAGCATCTACAAAAAGATCATCCGGAGGCAGCCATTAGATTCACAAACTGTATATATTCAACTTTCGGGAAAGTGTACACAAGTGCGCCTGAGTTCCTCAAGATAACCGGATTTCCTGTCAATATAATTCAGTTCGTGGTACTGAACCCCCCAGCAGATATCCAACAGCGGTTTGGAGCGAAAGTGAAGCACCACAAAGGAAATACATCGGTGCGATTCCACGGTACTTCGATTACCTCGCTGCACTCTATCCTTCATAACGGCTTTACAACAGATAACATTTGGACTGCAGCCAGACCGGAAATATCGTGGGGTTATGCTTTCAAATTTTGCCTTTCACTACAAGGCGCCTCTCATCCGCTAAATGACCACGGTATCCTACTAGGTCTGGAGGTGGCCGGTCCCAAGCAAGGTGAGATCACGGTCGCTCCTCAAAAGGATAGAGACAGTTATATGGTCAGGTATATCTTTTTATTGCCTCCGGATGCTGCGCCACCGGCGGCATCGGAAAGCATCAAGTCGGCCATGCAAGCAGCCTACCGTAAATGGCCAAGTAGGACGGAAGAAATCTAGTTTTATGGAACCATTTAAGTTACTAGCACTCAAAATTTCGTCACTCGAGAGATGTCTACTTGGGGCGATTTTAAATTGACTTGAGGATCGATCTTTTCAACGAAAAACAATCTAAACAATCTCATACTCTACTTTTACTTGTGACAATTTTGAATATATATTGCGTTTTCACTTCTCGTTCAGTGAATATAACGTCGAAGCCCCTCAGTATATTGCATGCACTGCTACATTCGGGGCAACCAAGCACCTCTCAAGTGATCTCTTTACCTGTATCCTCAATCTGTTTGATTCCCAAAAGTTGGTACAATGGATGGTCTGAAACAACTTCATGCAAATTAATTTATCAACCCATCAATCTGACACGGTATCTTTAGCAAGATGCATTCCTAAGATAGGGATTTTTTAACTCTCATTCTGTACATTAGCGGAAGCGCTTATCTTCATGTCATTTGACAATCCTTATTATGTGTTGTACAAAACACTCAATTTACATCTTCTAGCTCCGTGACCAAAACTTGACATGGGAGCACAGGAAATGCAGAGGGTGGCTACAGCATCTGCCATTTCGGGCATGATCGGATGTAACATCCTTGGCGTTCTAGCCGACCTGTACCGCAATGATATCTCTTTAATGATAATAATGGTTATTAGTTTGTTTCCTTCTGCAATTTATATCTTCTCCGTCATGATGTAGTAACGTCCCAGTTATTGTCGTTCTCACCTCCTTCACCCCCCTTCCACATGTACAGTCGTGGACAAGCAAACACATACAAAAAATTCTTTAGAAAAAAAAGTAATTTTTTTATATATCAAAAAATAGCCCTAAATCAGGGGAGTATATTAAAGTAAAAAGTTTTTTAAAAAAATTATTTAATCTTTTTAAAAATAATAAAATATTCAAAATTAATTTTTTTTCAATTTTTTTTGAAACATTGGTGGTCAAAAATCAAAATATGATATTTCACGTGACTTTTTTTGAATTATTATTATTATTATTATTATTATTATTATTATTATTATTATTATTATTATT